>JAGDQP010032773.1:0-21081 GCA_022664845.1 Lepisma saccharinum | reverse complement strand
GACGTCTACACACCTAATACACGATTTTTCTTATTGGTTGTGGTTAAACTAGAAGGCGTCGATAACTTACAAATTTAACTTATCAATATCTAAGCAGATAAGCGAAGGACCGTACTTTCATTTTTCGCTAGTTATTTATTCCTATACCGTAATTATTGTAGTGTTTTCCTTCTTAAAATTATAGGACTCTTTAGCATGTATCATTATGCATATTATGCAAAATAGTTATCGTGGGACGTTAGGATAAAACCGAACTGAATAATTCCGTAATTGGAATAACACCGACAGGAATAAAGCCGATCCGCATAGCACCGAATGGAAATGCAGGGATCGGAATGAAACCGAAAGGATTAAGTCCTACCAGAATAAAATTGAAAGAGAATGCTTCGATTCGAAATTAGACAAAAAGGACAGGATCGATAGAAATTATATCGAAAGGAAATGTTCCGATCGGAATCACATAGAAAGGAATGGAGTCGATTGGAATTTACCATTTGGAGTTGGAATTGAATATTTACCCCTAATCGGAATATGTATAAAAAAGAAATAAAGTGAAACAAGAAGATAGAGAAACGCGAGAAGAATTTTCTGGAAGAGTGCAAAAACCAGAATTCCTGTATATTCTGTACAAATCATTAAATCGTATCTAACTACTGATAATTTTCAATTCACCTGGTAAACCACACGCGCAAGAAGGGTGGAGAAACCCAGTAAAATCTGTATTGACTCTAATCTTTTAGCGCATCCAAGAAACAGTGTTTGTATCATTCAGAACACACACTCACTCACACAATGAACACACAAGTGCATTTACAGGATCCTTCGTCTGTGGGTGTACCTGGAAAGAAACTAGGGGGACTCAGATATTAATGCAGTGTAACTACTTGTATTACAGATAATTTTCCAATGTTCGTGATGTTCCGTCATGTTTTCACCTGAGCTCATTTACAAACTTATTCATTCTGAGTTACATATGTGTATCTTTTCATAACTACCATTCATTCCAATGCGCATTTGTTCATATACCAGTCTAAAAAGAGCTACAATTACATATATACTTGATTTATTTATGAAAACAATTAATACAAATAGCTGATGGACTGGTTTATCTAGATTCCAGTGTTATTGGTGTTAATCAGATTTGTTTAGTGATTAACGTAGTTTGATTGCCGGATACAGATTGATTGATGGTTTTGTTTAGTTGGATTCACCAGGTTTTTATGTTTATAAATATATTTATACTTTGTTAATTAATATTCCTTTCTTTTTGTTCACTGTTGTTTAGGAGCATTAGGGTGTAATTCAATTCAATTTTTTTCAATCTCAATTTATTAATCTCAATATTATATTACAAGTGAATTACAAATTTCAGATTCCAGGAGAATCCTAGCTACTGCCGTAATTGGATTCTCCTTTCCGTAATACCATAAACAAGAGGCACTTTTTAGTTTCGTGGTAATTTCTAAAATAATAAGTACAAGTTAGTAAAGCGTAAAATACACTTGAATTACACAAGGACATTACTATTTACATACAATCACATACTTTCCCTATTACTGTTTAAGTGAAATTTTAATAGATAATTCATGAATAACGAAAAATTATGTCTAACGTGATGACAATAAATTTTATACAAAGATAGATTTAATAATGCATGTAGTGGTCACCTGTGTTTCTAATGATTTAGGACTGGATACGAGCCTAGACGTGCGATGAGATCGTTATCCGCTGTGTGCACATTATCATAAACGACCACATTCTCATTAAGTCTTTTATGCGGTTGAGAATGGTGTCGATGTTAAGTCTGTGATGGAGGTCGGTCATAGGGTTGCACCACGGACATTTTGTGATTAATTTTAAAACTAGGTTTTGAAATATCTGCTTTTTAATATAGGTATTAATAGGGAAAGCCCACGCAGGCGCGCCATACGTTACTAGAGGTCTAAAAAGCATTTTGTATAGAGTGGTAGATTTAAGTTGGGTGATTTTTCTGGTCCGTCTCTGTTTAGTTTGTTAATATTGTTAGCATATCCTCCCAAACTTCAACATTTCCCTGATATTTTATACAAAATAAAACTGTAGCTACTAAATATTAATGGACTCACTGGAAAGCATTGGACTTTTTTTGTATAAACCAAATGATTTTATTTTTATATTTAATGGAAACAATGGTCAATTAAAAAGTCGCTGCATAGAATGGTTGTGTTAATACAATACCTTTCAGAGTCCTAGAGTGACCACTTACGATTTCGGTCATTCTCAAGATTCTGATTGTGCTATTATGAAAACCTTGATTGTGTTGAATCAGCAAGGTCAACCCCATTTGTTGTGTTGATTTAACAGAAGAAGAAAGAGATAACATAAAATGTTGACACATAAAATGTTGACTTAACACAGCCATTTTTTTGCAGTGTAATCTCTGCTTAGTAAAGATCAATAAACTGAAAAATCGCATAGCATACGTTGTGGAAGTTATGGTACTACAGCAGTGGATGTAAGTAACCGGGTACTTCATGGTAACATATTTACGGGGTTCTAAAAGAGCGTTAACAGATGATATAATGTATCTTTGAATAGACACATTTTTTGTTAGTATTCTTTAAAAAATCTGAAACAGCTTTTATTTTTGTTTCTGGCGTAATTCCGAAACCTTTTTCCAGAACTATTTCTACAGCAAGTAAGTGCACAATACATACCCATCATATTGTTTTCCACTGTCCTTTTTAAATAATAATTTCACTCTACTTCACTCAACAGCACACAGCATACGTGTCAATTCTATATTCAAAAGTAATAAGGTGCAACCCATTTTTTAAAGCAAATTTGTTGCACCTTTCAGAAATGTACATCACAAGTCTTGTCACCAGTTTTTCGTAATTAGCTGTTTGTGTTTTTGAAAACTCATGATGCGTCACGCATTCATCATAGACTTGCATCCCACATAAAGTGAAAAATAAGTGTTTTATTTCCGTCCTTTCATGCTGACTAAGATCTTTTTGCGCTACAGATTATTTTCTGCGACTTATTCCAATGATTCCACTTTGACCTTTTGCAGGCTTGTTGTACACCTGTTCCAATGCCTGATCCATAACACTACTGAAATGCTTTTTGGTTTGCTGTACAACGAAATGCCCTTTCAAAAATCTTCATATACATCTGGGTGCACTTCAGCTAGTTTAAGGCAGTCTTCAAGGTGCGTGCTTCCTCATCTGGCGTAATTTATCTTTCCAAAGCAGAAAAATAATGGCAGCGCTCTACGGAAAGCAGACACATGAAATCTCCAACTCCTTCCATGTCGCTACGAATCAAGTCTCATAAAACAGGAAACAAATTATGGAAGCAACATTTCCGTCATTGAATGCCTTCTGGGGGACTTTAAAACGATCTATCAAGTCTGCGTATTTACTTGGGTCACATTGTTTGAAATATGCCTTCCACTGTAAATGTTGAACTGCCTCTGCAACTAGGAAGTATGTGCGTACTTCCCGAGCATAATTAGAGCAGTGGGGGCCACTTTCTACAAAATTTGGACCAAATATGTCAACCTCAATGAGAGTTTCCTTAATACCACTACCACACAAATAGTTTTCAAGGCAAGCCATAATGACTTTGGAAGTATGGAAAGATCCTAGTTCTAGGAATATGTTTGAAAACCGTTCTGGAAACCAAAATTGAATTTTCTTTGCCAACTCCCTCATCACACCAAAGTGAGCCTGAAGTTTGACCAACATGGGAAAGAACATCTTGGAAATTAACCATGGTAGTATACACAGCTGATACATCTGTAGATGGATATGGTAATAGAGGCACAGCAGCTGACTTAGTCATTACGATCTCATTTTCACTGAGCAGTGAATTGAAACACTCCAAGAAGAAACACATACACCCTCTGAAAGCTGACATATCGGATTGCTGGTCGGTTGACAGTAGAAAACGACTCAGGAACCATATACGATCGGTTATTCGTGATATCTCTCGTACTTCAAGGTTGGTCATTGGTTCGGCAGGGGAAAAGTTTGTCGAAACATTTCCTCGTACTTTTGGCCTTTCAAAATTAATTATTAGCTACTGACATTCCACTACTTTATTAAATTTATTTTCTCTCTTTACAAATCTGAACTCACAACAACTACGGACACGGCGTTTTTCAGAAGCTGTTTCATCATCTTGAAATAAAACCAATACTATATCGTGCGTCCTTCCCATTCCAGAAGCAGTATGCTCCTCGTGACCGAAGATGTCAATCGATGCTCTGATTGGTTTGTTGATAGAAATAATTGGTGGGAGTGGTACCCTGTGGCCTTCACTAAGTGCAACTGCTCTGGATGCTAGTAAGTGATCGAGACGTTGCATAGTTTCATAACCTATACATAGTCCGAGATGGTTGAAGGCTGACGAGCGTTTTGGATCTACATGCTTCGTGGATAGCAATGCTTACAAGAAAGGGCGTTCGTTTACCACCACCCTGAAATATGTAGTAGATTACCTGGAAAAGAACTTCCGTTTTTCTATGAATGTCAGGATAATCTTCGTATGAAGAAAAAAGAGAACTAATAAAGTTCTGCCAAACTACTGGACGATTTTTCTTGGAAGTTTTTCAGAGCAGTTGTAAGATCGTCTTGGTCACAAAAGGAATTTTCAAGTTGAAAATCATATTCTTTGTAAACGTTTTTCAGTTTATCTCCTGTGAAACTGGATACAGAAGTTTCTACATTTCTCACTTTATCAACAACGTCTGGAACACGCACTTGTGATGAGTAAACTAACTGTGATTTGTTCTTTCTCTTCGGATAAGCAAACATAATTTCTTCACCGAAGTGATTGATCAGTAGCTTCTTAAGCATCTTGTTCGACACATATTCTGTAGATTATCACTCTTCATTCATGAAGGAGCATAGGTGAGAAAACCCAATCGAAATCTTTGCAAGAAGTTTTTGAAATGCTGCCGAAACAACAGCACTCCCTTTTTCCCTTTCATGACTGTTAGTAGCCCTACTGTATTTCAACAAATACGAACTCATGCGCTGGCGATGGTACATGGCATCTCTGGCGAAAACACTCTCTTCGTCTGCTAAAGTGCTTGTCCTTGAGAAAACATGATCTTGAAAATAACGAGATGCTGAGAGAAATTGAGCAGCTCTGTCTCTTTCACAAATTCTATACAATTTGGTGTCAGTTCTGTTTAATACTAGATCACAAAAAACGCGCCGTTTCCTTATGGAAGTCCCTTCCTTCTTCTGATTGCGCAAAATTCAAGGAGATTTATTTTCATTATTGTTATCACTGTCCCTAGCACTAACATTTCTCATGGATCCTATCCGTTCTTCTATTCTATTTACTTTTCACATGTAGGGTCTGTAACACTCAATGTGATAATAAATTTCACTGAACATCACTTTATTTAATAGATCATCCTGGAGCTTCTGCGATGACGATGAAATTGTTTCTCGACCACTATCTGTTCCATAAACATGTTTCCCTCGAAGTTGCATCTTGCAACAGATACATATTGGATCTGTACTGTTCTCTATTTTCGGTTTCTTTTTGACCGGAGATCGCACTAGATTTGTACCCTGCATTTCAAATGATATGGGAGACAATTATCTGAAATAAAGAAAAGACAGAAGGAAACATTACAATCAAACAATTGGCTGTAATTGAACAACATATGTGCTAAACAAGTCATGGAAATCTACATGAAATCGACAGAAACCTTTCACTTATTACCTTTGGTCTGGGAATTTCTTTGATCAGAGTGGTTCGGTAAGCAACCTTCTGTGTGACGGCACAGACCCATGCGAACCCTATTCCTTTCTCACTAAAACCATGTATGGATCATAATTATACCATAATTACTATGCTAGTAGCTATGATAGTACTATTTAAGCGTATTTTGCAATTTACACAATTACGTCATCACCCCTCCCTCAAGAGCACACAAGCAAACTACCTACACTTTTATACGTCAATGACTTGGGAATAAAATAAGATACAAAGTTGACCTCTATCTATGTTTATCGTATCGTTTAAGAAACTATTAAATATCTTTCCGCTGATACAGCCGTCCCCAAAGGGTTCAAGTTTGAAACACCTCTGAAAGAAAACTGACACGTTGCGGATCACGTGAATAAGCTATAAATAGTCCATCACCTCTATAGAAACGATTCTAAAAGAGAAATGCCGTATACGCAACTTTTCCAACAGGCATGGTCTGGTCCCAAGACTATTAAGGGAACCGAACGGCGTAGACGCCTAATGTCCAATCCATACGTTCACGTCGTGGGGCTTGTTAGTAACCAAGCAACTGCTTGGCGAACAAACATGAATAGGCTGCTCACCAACCCTCATTAGCTGACAGCGTGGTAAGTCAAATGTCAAATGTCTTCACAAGTAAGGAAACAGCTTCGGAAGCCCTCATTGCCCGGAGGACGTAATGCAGCTGGCAACGGTAGCGGTCAGTCCTGCAGGAAGTCAGAGGGTCAAAATGCACGGGTTTGGACTGTAGACTGCCAGGACACCGACGCGGCAACTCGAACGGAACTATACATGGCGACTATCAACTCAACTGTCAGTCCCTTGCAGGAGAGGACAAATTAGAGAATAGCAGAATGAACTCAAGAGGATAAAGTGGGACATCATAGGACTATCAGAAGTGTGGAGGAAGAATGAAGACCATTTGGATCTAGCGTCGGGACACACGTTCTGCTTTAAAGGAACAGAAAATGGAAAACCGAAGGCGTTTGCTTTATAATTAATAAAGACCTGAAGTCACGGATTACAGATATACAAGAAATTTGAGATAGAATCGCACAGGTAGTAATAAAGATAAACAACAGATACAGTATAGGAATTATACAAGCGTATGCTACAACAACCTCACATCCGGAGGAGGAAATCGAAGACCTATATGAGGAGATACAGAAGATTTTGGATAGTAGCAAATCGCATTACAAAATTGTAATGGGAGACTTCAATACGAAAGTAGGATCCAAGCAGAGCAGTGACACGAAAGTTCGAAACTTTGGATTTGGCAAAAGAAACAAGAGAGGAGAGAAGTTAGTGGAATTCTCAGAAGCCAAAATACTGTCCATTTCCAATACATTTTCCAAGGAACCGTCCGAGAGGAATTGGACATGGAAAGGCCCAAATGGGACCCAAAACGAAATATACTACGTTCTATCGAATAACAGGGAAATTGTGCAAGACGTGTCTGTTCTGAAAAGTTTCAAAGTCTCGAGTGATCATAGGATGGTGAGATGTAAGCTGATACTAAATACTAGACTTGAGAGAAAGCAGCTTATCGGAGGAAAACCGCCACTTTTAGATCTGAAAAATCTAGGGGAAACCAGAGAGACATTCGAGATAGAACTAAGCAACAGATTTAGCGCCTTTTAAGAGTTAGAGGATGCACGAAGAAATAACGAAAATCTTGTTAGAAATACCATCGAGGAGAACAAGAGCCTGAAGAAAGCCAAACAGCAGCTCATGATAGGGAAAAAGCAAATAATTGCAGTTAAGGGACCAGACGGGACCGTAACACGAAATAAGGAAGAAATTGTAAAAATATTTGAAAATTTCTACAGAGAATTATACTACTCCGAAGAAGAGCTAGGAACGAAGACTCAGAAGAAAATGATGTAGATGTCCCAGATGTATTGAAAGAAGAAGTGGATAAGTAATTCGAGGAATGAAGAACGGAAAGTCGCCAGGAGAAGATGGACTCACAGCAGAGATGTTTAAATGGGGAGGTGAAAAGGAACTTGCGAAATTATTCTCGATGTGCCCGAGGAAGAGAGAAATACCCAGAAGTTGGAATAATGCTGTTATAATTTTGTTGTACGTAGAAGAAAGGGGACAAAGAACGCGTCAAAAACTACAGACCAATTAGTTTACTGTCAGTTCTATACAAGATGTTCACCAAAGCCATTTTGAATCGTATTGAAAGGGACTTGGATTTTAAAAAGGGAAGGGAACAAGCCGGATTTCGTCGTGGATTTAGAACAATGGACCATATACAAATAATGAATGAAGTTATGGAAAGGACTAATGAATATGTAACTTCAAATATGTTTGGGATTCATAGATTGCGAAAAAGCTTTCGATTCGGTCTCCTTGTCAGCTGTATTTAAATCAGTTGAACATCAAGCCATCGAAAATGCGTACATCAAGCTACTGCGAAACATTTATTCCACTGCCACATCTGTCATTAGACATCAAGAAAGTGAAAAATTTAAAGTTGGAAAGGGGGTAAGGCAAGGAGATCCAATTTTCCCAAAACTGTTTTCTGCGGTCCTGGAGAGAGTGTCCCAAAATTTAAACTGGGATGAAGTTGGAATTAAAATTAATGGCGAATATCTTCATCACCTACGGTTCGCTGATGATATAGTCCTGTTTCCTATTTATTTCTGATATCTCCATATACAACTCGGAGACTATTTTACATTGGAGCTTAGCAACAACAACAATAAACATGAACAATAGCAAAGGGAATTGGACGGAAACAGACATAGCCTTAAAATAAAATATGATCCAGGCATTTGCATAATAAGACTTTTATGAAAACTTCAGTCAGGATGGCCATCTCCAGGAATGGATCCCTCCGGAAAACGAATCCAACACCAAGGCATGGAGTCACGGCCGCTCGGTGTTTCATTTCATATCAATTTTGTTTCACAAAATGTTCGTTACCGTTGACATGGATGAATTCGACCTGTTTTCTCTTGAGAGAATGAAAGTATGATGAAATAAAACCCTGAAGAACGCAGATTTAGGCATTGGGAAGGTCGGCGCATCAAGTTTGCAAACATTGTTACTTTTATTTCCATTTATTTAGTTATGAAACAAAGATTCACTTAAAGTAGCGTCACAATAAATGAATATGAACAAGCTCATAAACGTAGTTCCTTTATTTTAATAATCCTGCTCTTCATTGTGACACAATACAACTGAATAGATAACGAGTGAATGTTGAATTGATGTGCATCTGAAGTGAGTCTATCATTTCTGCACTCTAACACCGCAGGGAACAGTCACAAAACAGGTGTTTTCAAATGGAGATGTTTATTGGTTTCTGCCTCTCTTCTTTTGCTGCTGATGGATTTTTTTGAAGTGACAAGAAAGTAATGTAGCCCAGAATAAGATAGTTCTTCGGAATTTATGTAATACTGCTATCAAGATTTGATTTTGTATTACCATAACTGCCGTATTTGTAAATCGAAATTCCAGGAATTTCTCACTATTAAATGTCGCGAAATAACACCCCCCTTAGGGGGTGTCCAGAGATTCTGCTTAAGGATGTTGTCGAAGTCTAGGGAAGGTCTTATACTTGTGGCGTATTCCCTGTTGCTGACGCGAATGTTCGCCCGCAGAAGATTTTTCTGCAGCCTCCGTTTGCCAATGTAACTCTTGCGTGCATGTTCCTTTCGGTGCTATTCCAGTCTTCGAAGCTATTAGTTTGGTGCTATTCCGCGGTCCTCTCTCGGTCGTGGAACAACACCAAAACGAACAAGCAAAATTATACAATAATATATATTTTTTTTTTCTCAAATCGAGAGGAGTAGTTCAAAAAGGAATCATTTTACAGAATTTTGACTACACAGTTAACAATTTGTGGTCACAATGCGTTGACTAGTCTTATCTTCTTTTCGTTTAACCATTCTAGCTTCTTTCGCTTTTCCCAGCACATCTTTTAAATGCTTAAATATAATATAAGCATATGTTTACGAACATAATAGTATTTTTAGGTCCAGTACTTGAATTTTTTTCGAAAATATCTACAGTACAGTTTGCCCTACAACACTTATTTGGAAAACAGTTTCTGTGGATTCTTCTCTGCTTCAAACTGAATTTTATTTTAAATTGACCTGACATATTTTAATTGACTTTTTGGTTAAGCTGAACACGTTTTTTTTGTTAATGATTCATTCTTTGTAACGAATCGTGAAAGGCATAGTAGCTATGCTTCCAAATTGATTCCGAAATTTAATTTTATTCAAATTCAACTGTCACTCAAGTAGTTACGAAGTCACTTGGTAGTGACTCATCTGTTTTGTCTCAGAGTGACAGTTAAATATGATTAGAATGAAATTTCTTAACCAATTTTGAAGTATAGCTATCATGCCTTGAAGTGTAGCAATGTATAAATAATTGTCAGGTATTCAGCTCAAACGAAATAACTCAATTGAAACTGAATAACGTCGTGTCAGTTTTAAATTAAATTCAGATCGAAGCAAAAAGTTGATCAAACTGAAACTTTGTCGTTACAACAACTATCCTAACATACAAATTTACTTATAATTAAGTACCATTGCGCAAAGCTGTGTAACATTGTTGTGTGTGTGAGAAGCTCATTTAAATAAATGTGTGTTCCTAATTTATTGAAATGTTTCTTCCACTGCCGAAAAGCTTTATCAATAAACCTTATTCGTATTTTGCTATGTAAAACGTCACGAAGTTTTTCTTATTCGTCGATAGTTTTTTGTTCTGTTAAATTTCGTGCATTTCTAGACATTAGAAAGATAAATTATATTGGAGTTAGCCGAATCGTCTTTGGAAAAGCGTACAGTTTAGAATTTACAACATTGTGGCTACCATTCCCTCAACTGGTCTATCTGAATTGTGCGTTATTGAATTTTACATGGCGTTTAGCATTCCTTACACTAACAAATTTTCTTGAAGTTACCATCAATAATAATGGTTGTATACTGTTGAAAGTGCATGAGTCAACATTTTGGCTACTTTTAATTTTACAGTGCTTATGCTGAAGGTGCCTTCCCGGCATTTGCTTGGTGTGACTGAAAAAATCTGGAAGAATCTCAGTCAGAACGGTCGGTCGCTGAGATCGGACCCACGACCTTCCGAATGCTACACTAACAATCTAGCACTGAACCATAGCGGCTCAGTAATTGCATCCTTTAGTCTAAAACTTTGCGCAGCCTATGTCCTAACTAGTTGCTTTTTCTTCTTTATTACCTTCAGTATTTATCGTCTCTTCAGTACTCTCTTCAGCACTTCGTCATTACACATGTTGTGTTCATGTTGATTTTCCATTCTCCTTCATATCTATACTTCGAAAGCATCCATTCTTTTTAATTCTCCTAGAGCCTGCATTTTACTTCCTTATAATAATGTTCAATACTGTAGTCAATATTTTCCTCAGCTCTATGTAAATTGATCCACAGAAAAGATGCTTTATCATTTCTATCCTATGCAAGGAAATAAGAGTCTGCCATCGGTTCATTTTGCTCAAGAATCATTTATCATAAATCGAATTGAATACCATAGTTTAAATAATCTGAACGTTTCACAATGAAGTATTCTTGGTCTGAGAGCCTAAGATCACTATTTTTTTCCTGTTTATCTCTCTTAGGTATTGGTTTAAAACTCTAAACTACATAATGAAGATTCGACACTGTTCCTTAAAACATCCCCGCCGCCAGGCAGCGGCGCAGGAACGATTTTCGTTTGGGGAATACAGACTCATATTCAGTTTGAGTAGTAAATGTATTGTAATTTGCCTGGGGACTTATAATAATAATAATAATACTAATAATAATAATAATAATAATAATAATAATAATAATAATAATAATAGGTAGTAGTAGTAGTATTTATAATATTAAATTGTTTGTGTTTGATTTTTCAGTACCGAGGATATATAAAATGGAACCTACAGTTTAAAGTAAAAACTGAATCACTGTTTTCAATTGTACCCCCACTAAATTATTACTATATGTTTGTTTTACTGTTTCTTGAAAGTAAGCAGAGAGTCCCAATATTCATTTATGAGTTATGGGAAATATGTTAAAGGTTTTCTTTATTATTGTTGCAATTTTTATTGTTGCTTTTTACTTACAAAGCCTATTTTCTTCTTAAAACTATCACCAAAATTAGAAAAAAAAAGATTGCTTGTATTCTAACTCACATATATATTTTTTAACTTATAGGGAATGGAATGGTTCATGCTGTGTGAAATAGACGTGACATGTCACATTCTGAATTAATAAAAATAATAAAATTATGCGTAATACAACCCAGACTTCTTAGCCAGTAGTGTTTATGCCAATTTCCAAGAAGGGGAAAACTCAGGTTGTAGATATAGGTTTCCTCCTCTAGAAGCAAAATTATCCTACGAAACAATGGGAAGCTGACAGCGAGAGGGAAAATGCCCCCATTCCCCTCATGCCCTTAGCTGAATCAATCACATCTTGGATTTCAGAGTGGCACTGGGGAGCTGAACATGTTCGACAGTTCGAGTGAATCGAGTCCTACCGCCGATTACCCTGACTAGTTTGCCAGGTGTTCCTCTCAGTTTCACCAGGCGAACTGTAGTCGACCAACAAAAAATTGAGTTTAGTTTGTGTATGTGTTTATAGTCTTGCTTTTTCTTTATTTTTCCGTCGTGCGAGAGACGAAAAGAACCAACCAAAAAAGTTTAAAGACCCACGTTTGGTAGGTGCAAAAAAGTAGTCTTTTTTATCCGCTTGGACAACAATAAAGAGAATAAAAGAAAAAAAAAGCATTGTCCTTATGTATATATACAGATAGATGTCTACTGTGGAGTACTTTGTTTTATAGGGAAGAAACTGAATTGAAGAATGCTTTTAATCTCGTTCCCAGTGTGTATCTTATTTGAAATCAATACTTTTTTTATTGTTATTTTCCTTTTGCACATACATTTAAAGCAAAAAGGGGAAAATATATGTAATTGTGTAATTTGAAAATACTTTTAAGTAATTGTATTTAGTAATTGAGTACTTACTTGACTTCTTCGTCTCCACGGAAAAAATGTCGCTTTGAACTGCATCTCCAGTCTGGGCCTTTGTTTTTTCCGAAGTAGAATCTTCATCCTTCCTTCGTTTAGTTTCTAACACATCAAACAACGTTAGTTGTCGCTTCATTACTTTACTTCTCAAAATATGTTACATAAGTACACCAACAGAAACAAATTCCTGGATGGAACCTACTAATATTTTTAGTCCGTCACGAATTGCCTATTTGTCACTACGCTGTAGAATTCCCGGTACCCTAGTGACGTAATTCAGAACAATTTTTGTGTTAATACAGTAGTTGGTTGTCGGTATAGAGTGAGAACAAATAAGCTTGTCGAAAAGCAAAGCAAAAGCACTTACCATACCACCGTATTTTGTTCTGATCATATTAAAAAAAACTTCTGTCGGTTCTGATTAATCGAGAGACAGCTACTAAACAATGTACTCAGAAACTAGAAAAAGAAGAAACCAGAATTTAGGTGAGCCTCCCCCTCCCCGCCTTTCACTCACAAAAGAAAAAAAAAGTTTAAAAACAATCATTCGCCAGCAGAAAACAATAAAAATAAATGTTGACCTTTCCTGGCACTTGTCTGCACAGTCGGGTAATAACAAATAAAATATTCCGACCATTGAAAATTAATGCTAACAACTGGATCCTTTAGAAAAATTGAAAAATAATTTGTAATAGAAATTTCATTATAATTTAAATTTATATAATTTTCAAGAATAGTATTATTTGGGTAAATTTAATTAATTATTAACGAATATTGAAATATTTATTTTCTTTTCTTTTTCAGGGATAGAAATAACGAAGTATCAGAATAGATAGAATATATCCTTGTGGGTGGGTACATTGTACCCCTGTACCCCTCCACCACAGCGCCCCTGATGGTAGGGAAGGTTGTATCTGAGACTCCTCTTATGGCCCAATGGAGATTTGTCACTGAGAGGGTTAGTCGGGCAGTACATTTTATTTCACTTTCTTCTCGAAAATCCATGTTTCTTGTTTTTCTTCTTCATCATCGGATAAAACGCGTGAATAATTGGAATTACTTTATTCATTTATACGTTTACAACATTCTCTGAAATTATTAACAAAGAAACATTAATTTGCCCTAGTGAAGATTGTCGGTAACATGACCGACAGATTTCCCTAAGTTAGGAATAGACATAATGAAATTATGAAGATTAATGTTTTATTAGTAATAATTAGGAACAAGGTAATCGTTTACAAATTGATATAGACTGTATAGCTGGCAGTCTGGCGTCACTAAAATATATCTCTAGGCCTACCAGTCAGTTCATTTACGGCCTTCAGACACACAGTAGAGAGAAGTATGTGGGAGGAAAGTCAGTCAGTGCATAGCTGAAACTAGTATCCCGGTGTTGGCCCAGCGCGACTACAATCCTAGAGAAAACTCAGTGAGGATTGACGGCCAAGGCAGCGCTGAAACCGGGTCAGTTTTGATAACCTGAACATAGGTGACCCGGCGACTCGGTCCAAAACATGACCCGGTCTGAAAACTACATTGAACTAGGCATTTCGGCGTTGTATGTTCTGTGTTCTAGGGAGAACACTTCCGATCGCGGTAAGCCCTGATAAAGATAAATATAAAATGAATTGTATGGTCAAAAACAGGGCTATGGCTCACGCCCGTCCCGGCGGTAAGCCCTGAAAGAAAAAGTGTTCAAACGTAAGGAAGTGATTATAAATTCTGCTTTGCCCTCCGGATCACCGGGCTAGACCGGATTTTAAGCACAGACCCAGTGACCCGATTGAAAACACTGAGGCGATTAACCCGTTTCAGCTCTGAACCCAGGAATAGCTGAGTGTGAAATAAACGCTCAACCAGTTTGTCACGAAGGGCAGTTTGTTCTAAATAAGCGATAACCTGGTTTTTCTGCGTTTTCCTGCCACACAAATAAAATGAGATGGTTCCTTGAATTAAAACCGGGGAGGCATTCTCTTAATTCTTTCTTCTCTTAACGACGACGAAGTTAATGAGAGACAAAAATACCTGGAGTTGTTAATAAGATACTAAAACTTAAATCCGATTGACATTTCAATTTTATTTATGGTCTTTCGGCATATAAGGCTCAGGTCAGGATAGAGGAGGGGAAATTATGTGGGAATGTGTCGACCAGGACCCAAGTTGTCTCATCCCGTTGCAACGCAATAGTAACAGTGGAGGAGAGTCTATTTTTTCAAAACGTCTTTTATATTCTTGCAAACGCTCGTCGTTTTGCGTGTGTGTTTTCCAGTTTTGAGCAATTTTCCCTCCCTCAGGCAATGGGATCTGCAGCAGCAACCACTCATTTCATGCCTTTTTTGCTACAGAAGAGAAGGATAATGTTGGAATCTTACTCGCAGCCGAAACCCGCACGGCGCTCGGAACGTAAGGAGCTGCGGAACTGAAAGAACGTAGGAACTGGAACAAAACTAAAGAACGCTTCCCCAAATGGAACTGGAATGCCCATCACTACTGTGTATTGTGACAATTGTGACAATTTTTTTTAGTGCTAACCACAAAGTGTGATTAGCGCCTGATGTGAGGGTTACGCCCTCAAAGCAGGCCAGGGCTGGGAAAGGAAAATATTGGAGTATGGAATTTATAGTTGGGCTAAGGGAAGTAAGAATATTCGTAATAATCCTTTATTATTCAAAGTGTTTAGGGGTACTATAAGTTTTTGCTTATAATCATTATTGTAAGTGCAGGATCGTATGATTATGAAATGAGTAATGGGAGTGAAGTGCAAATAAACGTCACAACACGTTGGCACATTTAAACGAATGATTGATTTCTTCTCACCTAGGGGCGACACTAGGTATCAATGAAAGACAGGTGAGCCATACATACAACATTGATGGTTACAGTGTACAAATGAAATGAAGCGTGAATGATAAAGGTGAAATGATGAAGAAATTACTCGGGGTTGAGGAACTGGACTGAGAAGAAAACGTACGGACCGGAATATCTTGCGTGTAGTTGTACTTTGAAGATTTCTTTGGCAGCTACTGTGACCTGATGTAAAATGGATTCTCTTTGAAACGGGTAAAGGTTTTGAAAAGTGAGAGTGATGAAGGAAATGACTTGGTCTATGGTAGGTGGTGGGTGGATGTAGGTGTCAGATGTCGAGGGTGTAGGCTCTGGAACTTTGAGGGGTGCTGCAACGAAGAGAGAGTTGTCTGGATCAGGTTTGGGTCTACCTTGGCACTTATATGGAAACGTTGGATGCTGTTGATTGCACTGGCTGCATTTTGGTGGATTGGCAAGGTTGTGACAGGCTTTAGTGTTGTGGTTTTCTGAACAGTATCCACATTTACGTCGGTTTCTACATTGAGCTGTCGAATGTTCATTATATGTTTGGCAACGTTCACACCTGAGGGGCAGCGGTGGTTGAGTGCGTGAAGGTTCAACTCTATATCTCCTTTTATAGATGTACGCTCCTCTTTGTAATGATGAGTCTATAGTTTGCTGATCTGTAGTGAGAACTCTAATCGTGTAACTGTTTCTTCCTTCTTGTGTCTTGATCCTGAGACATTTTGTTATTCTGTGTCCTTCTGCCTGTAATTCGGTTTCGACGTCTTCATCGGTGGTGTCAGGGTCAACGCCTCTAATTACTACAGATAATTGTGGAGCTCGTCTAGGTGGTGGTTGCATGCGGATGGTTCTAGATGATAATGGAGTAAGTTGAGCGTCTTTACCGAAGATTTCAAAGCTATACTTGTTCCGGATTGTGGTAGCTAGTGCACTGTCAGGAGATTTGACGATGATTCCGTTTCGTGTTGGTATGATCTGATGAATGGCTTCTCTTGGAACATATTTCATTAATCGTTGGAAGAGCTGTTTTGGCGTTTGAAACTTGGTGTCAAAATTGGTCAGAAGAAAAGAGTGAAGAGGAGCTTTTGAAGTTGCTTGGTGTTCATCGTGATCTGAAGATGTGATGTTCATTTGCTGTTCTTGATCTGAATCGTAATCTGAAGCGCTGACCTGATGAGATCTTTTAAATGGTGGTGACTACTAAAGCTAGCGTTGCCTGAATGACGTGATGGTGGTGTGCGTGATCGTGAACTAGTTTCTGACAGCTGATTGGTGCTACGCTTGTTTTTTGGTATTGCGTCTAGTGATGTTGATTTTGGTGTGACTGTGGATGAGGTTTGCATGATGATATTTGGTAACTGATGTTTCCCTGTCTTTGGAGGTTTCGGCATGATGGGATGCTGAATATGATATGAAGATGATCAGTCTCTGTGTAATTACTGTAAAAACACCGGTCTACTCGCACCCTCCGACACTGAGATATGCCGTCAGTCCTATAGTGTTCATATACGTATTATTCTCACTGATGCGTATGCAACACCAGATCCTCGCTAATACGCTAATTCCCACAGATAGGCTAGGTTTGAATCTTAACCAGAGAATCCTCGGTGTATTGTGCACCACAAAAACGTCAAACCGACCAATTTTGCTTACCTGAATATTTGTGAAAACCGCTGTTTACTAAAGCTAGCGTTAAAAGCAAAGAAGTATAACTCAAAATATTTACAATCTCTTAAGCTATGTTTTATGTGTTTACATATGCTCAATCTCTGCTGTCTGCTGTTGATGCTGAAGCACAAACCTGTGCACGCATACGGAATAGCCGTTGCTGCCACCTATACAGCAACTAATAACTACAGTTCAACCAAAATTGTTTAATATTTTCAGGATGAATTATTAAAGGAGCAGCCAACGATAACTTCGACTATCTGAGGAGACTGAAGCTAGAATGCCATAATATTAAATGAAGATTTAGTTATTCTTTCGCAAATGTTTAAAAATGATTTTCAACTGTTTGATTTGAATATTGGGAACGTTTTGCGGGAGCCAAATGAGAGGGAGCCAATCATAGGAAAAGTCTCTCTAGGAGTGCATCCTAAATACACCCTTCATCTCATATTTCCTTTCCTACCAGAAGGTCGGCCATCTTAAGGACTTATCATATAACGTCTTTTCCTTTACTTGTGACCTTTTTTGCCTCCTTCGGCCAAGGAATGATATATACACCCTTTAGAGCTAGTTTTTCATTGTCTGGTTAAAGTAAAGGTTAGCCAGTAAGTAACAGTTAAACTGTAACTGGTGGTTTACCCGTTTTTCAATGTCTAGTTAAGGTATAACCAACAGATAAACCGAGTAAACTGGTAGTTAAATTAACCCGTACTTCTACCTCCAGTTAAGGAGTTAACTTTAGGTTTTAAAAAGGTTTGGCAATTGTCACCTGTGAAAGATGTTACGTATGATTTCAGATTCAGACACATAAAGAGAACATCTCAGTTCTTCTACCCAACTTTTTAAAGTATTTTTTAAAATTCAGATTCAGTTATGTGCGGTACGAAAAGTTTTGTTTTGTGCTGGCTGGGGCATGAAGTCAGTTTGTGTTTGCACTCCCCAAAAATGTAAAAGTTACAAGAATGATGGACGTGTATGGTGTTGAAACGCAATGTTTAACTTTAATTTTGGAGCTCCGAAAAATGTAAAATTTACAGAAGAAATGCAATATTTTCAATTTGTGTGTAAGCATTGAAACGGAAAATATAACAAAGGTTGTAGTGATGCAAATGTGAAAAAGTAAAAAATTGTGTATGGAATTTTAGGTGCTTTCGAGTTGAGAGTGCACATTGAGTGAATGTTACAAGGCAGGTGCATCGCGTATAATGAAAAAATGTTTTAAGGTAACTTTAACTGCCTTTGCTACTCGACATGTGTCCGTGATTTTTCTAGCAAAATACATGTCATTCATAACATTCATTGAAGTATGAATATTAAGTAGGTCGTTAGTATTCTTGCGCATGTCACCATATTTGTATATGTTGATCAACACGAGTGCGTATTTAACAAAATAATAATAACACATGGTATTTACAAACGCTTTTTGGATTGCTAGTTCTTGCTAGATGTTATGTCTGAATTATTCACAAGGGAATGAGTGGCGCTGAGCGTATATATGTATCAGTAGTTGACGGAAGCTGTGACCCCGAAAGTAAAGAACATCGGTATGATTGTTAGATAAACTCATAATATTCCCCAAACGATAATGATAATAGAAAAACGATCATCTTTACTTGATGTCCCGCTGCTTCCACAAGTTGTTGACCTATGTGTTCAAACTATACCACTCATTCCCTTGAAAATAATTATTACTGACATTTCTATAAACTCCTAGTGCCAAGAATACGAAAAATATCACTAAAAGCTGTGTCATTATTATTTCGTTAAATACTCAATTCAGTTGGTCAACACACAAACATGGCGGCGTGTGAATTACTAATAGCGACACTTCGATTTATAAATGACCCTACTTTTCTACGAAAAATCACGTACGTGTCGAGTGAGTGAATACGATTATTTAAGGTCAGGTTACAAAATGTTATTCATTATACGCGATGCGAATGACGTTTGTCATATACTCCATGCGCTCATTCCCAACACGCAAGCACATAAACAGTCCCAACTAATTTTGCTCTCATTTCATACTTCCATGACTCGAAGCTTCGTTAAATTCAGCACTTGCACTCACGTTGGAAATCTTACATTTGTGCTGCAAATTTTATATCTTTTGTGGGTCATTAAGTAAAGTTTACACAGCAAATAATAAAGCTAATGGAATCAAGATGATTAAATATTCCTTTACCCCATTTCCTGAATTATTTGCAAAGGAACGAGTAATATAGAACGTACACATTAATCAGTAGCTGGCGGACGCAGGGGTTCCAAAAGTGAAGTTTATCCGTATGATTATATGGCAAACAAAATATTCATAAAATGATAATGAAAAACAATAACAAAATTATTAAACATTACCCACTTTACACCTTACCGTATCCCTTTTTCCTTGGGAGAGTACTAGTTGCGGGTAACAAAAAAAGAGTTAAAACATTCATATTCAATTTCATGAAGTACATGAACTTCGCTGACCACCTGTATTGTGTTTTCCAATTACTGTGAAGTATATAAATACAGAGATTCTGTTAGACCACCCAATGTGTAACCCCCGAAAATTGTCGAGTACAACCTTATTTTTTTACAATTAAATATAAATAGGAACAAAACTGCAAAACTCTCTTTACAAGCCCTAATTTTGGCTATACCCTCCCAAAGTGAAAATCTTAATTACATTGTTAGTTGCAATGGAGCGAAATAAAACGCATCCAAAACCCGAAGAAATTTGTTCTCTGCCTATTAACTCTTTCATGAAAAAATCATTAATTCCAATTACTGTATTTCTTGCTTGTCATTGCTTTAAATCACGCTCATGTTCTTAGAACTACCTGTTAAGTTCCGCTTTAGTTTACTCTATGGTCCGCAAAAGAACGTAAAATTTACACGAGAAATGTAACATTCCTAACGCGCCTAGAAGTGTTAAAATCCTAAATGTAATAATTTTGAAATGAAAGTGTAAAATGAGAGAGAAATAGGGAAACGTGCTAGAGGCTATTTAGTTTCTTGCGCATTGGGCGTTAATACATGCATATTTTTAGAACCAAATGTACATCGTGTATAATAAAAAGTATCGAACTTGACTTCAACCAACTCCTCTTCACTGGCCCGAGATACTGTCCGTGTTTCTTGTTTCAAAATACGTGTAATTCATAACACGAAGTTTCTTCATAACTCCTCACAGGGCTATGCTTATTATATGTTGATGAACTGCATCTTAACGAAATGATAATGGCATATAGCATTTTGTAGCACTTTTTGGAAGCTGGGTTGCTGGTAGGTAGTATGTGTGGCAATTATTTGCAAGGCAATAAAGGGTATAGAGCCTTACATATAGCGCGGAAGCTGCGGCCATAACGTGCAGTTTATCTATTTTATCAGAGTGTATAAGGATATGTGGGCCAGCGATCTAGAACCGTAACGTCTATGTAAAAAAAAAAACTTTGTAAACTTTATTTTGTATGGGCGATTATAGCAACTGAATTAGGTACGTCACTATTATGAATGCGATTCTAATTAAAATTCAGATCTATTCACCAGCCGGGATTCTTCTACCTTCGAGTCGCTTGCTTAGCCCCCCCAACCCACACGACTACCAAGTCGGCGTCACATATACGTATTTTTTTAAAGTATTAACTCAACTCTTTACATATGTGTGTTTACTACTGTATTTCTTTATTCCACAAATCTCTTAATGCAATCAAACATTCATATGTCATATTCTCTATTTTATCCTCTATTCTACTGTTTTCATAATTTATTAACAACTCCTTAGATAGCGAAATAGTATAAATCTATTGCCAACCGTCGCTCTGTTCTCACTAACCACCAGT
>JAGDQP010032772.1:0-13279 GCA_022664845.1 Lepisma saccharinum | reverse complement strand
TGTGTGTGTGTGTGTGTGTGTGTGTGTGTGTGTGTGTGTGTGTGTGTGCCGAAGGAAAAAGGTTGTAGGTTTCATCTTAAACACTGAATCATCTAGTTTTATTAAAAGGAGATTCTGAATTTCTGCATATTACGTACGTAGGTAGGGAACGCCCTTTCCATATGAATCATACAAAATCCGTAAGAGGCTAACTTAACTCCCACATGGAATGTATCACACAAACATCTGACCAAGTTCTTATACAAGTTACGTTATAAGCAGGTTACGAACAGAAAAGAGAAGTGTTAAAAACAGAAAAGAAAAATGGAATAATTCTGTTTCATTTATCGGTTTACCTAAGATATTGAACCACAGTAAATTCACAACTATACGCTCTAATGGAGGTTGCATACGTTTTAGATTTTAAAGAGTTTCTCTTGCATTCCTCAATTTAGTCAAATTCTATCATCTTTTGAAGGTGCAATAGCGTGCATTGGTAGTACACTAAAATGAAACGTTTGTAGGTAAAATAAGAATGAGTGAACATTTGATAGGCCTAATTTCTGTTGAATCTCTTTCACACTTATTGAAAACTTTAATTCAACATTTTTTGGAAACATTTACTAAACGAATAAAGGTAAATATACAAGGTGTCCAAGAAAATAAAGACCACAATATGGAAGGTGAACACGTCAGACGAAAACCAGAAAAAAAAAAGGATTTCTTTGAGTGAATTTCGAAACTTTCGTAGTCTTGGAGATAGAGGTGTCGAAATATGACTCGACGTCGTCTCAAATGACGTAATATTTGGACAAATAATGACACAAAACTTAGCAAATCATAGTCAAAGATGCAACCGAAAAGAATGTATTAATATAAAGTTTATGGGTTAAGGTAATGCCACATAGAGGGAATTTTCGCATGAAAATTCCTCCTAAACTTCATTCTGTAATCACGAACATTCCGCAAATACATGTATTGAGTAGAATTTTGATTATGGTTTACTAAGCTGCTATATCTTATGTTAATAAGGTAGTTCAGCCATATAACGCCACTGAGCCATTTAACGCCACTCCCCGGTATTTTGGAAACGAGAACAGATGGCAGCAATTTAGAAGTACGAATATGTAGGCAGATGCCTTCTAGCAGGACTGCCAAAAAATAACTGCGCTAGTGATCGTAGGAGAGCTGCCATGACGCACACTTGCTAAGATGTGATCTCGAGAAAGAAGGTCGTTGTTAAGTCAAGTTAGTACATTTTCCTGAATTTCACATCGGTTGTAAGTCATAATCGCTGAAAGTCATACCTATATCAAAAGAGTCGAATGTCTTGTTCCGCAAGCACAAGAAACTACCGAAAGTTTTGTAATATGTAAGAAAATGAAGTGGTAATTTGATCGTCTGTGGTGTACCCCAATAACGCCACACCGAATATCTTAATAACTGAGCACAATGTATATCTTTGTAATTTACACAATTATATCAATTTTCTGTATTTTCTAGATTAAATAAGAAAGTGTTTCTGAATTTCTCTCATAGCGAGAGTTATTATTTTCTAAGATTTTTTCCACTGCCTGTATGCATTTCACACTGAAAATGTGGTATATATAGACCTATTTGTAGTCATCAAAGTGGCTGAGTATTGTTCTTGTCTTCGTCGCTTTAGTTTACAAAGAAAACATTAGTTTACAAGGTTAATGCAAAGTGTGTGGACAAGTTTCCATTCAACCAACAAGTAACACTATTTCAAGTGGGCACTCAGATCTAGACGAGGAATTTAAAACTACAAATGATTTTTCCTACTTCACTTCGTTCGGGTATGGCGGCCATATTGGTGTCTTGGTGCGCACCAAATTCTCAGTATGCAGTCATTTACGGAAACCTGTTTCTCAGTCCAGGTAAGTCGTAGCTTCTTGGATTAAAAACTGTTCGACTCAGCATACTACAAACTAGTTGTAAGTGGTAATGGACTCCATGTTTTAACTCTAATATGGGCTCCAAAATGCTGTTGGACAATGGACAAAATTACATTTTCAAGATCAGTTTCTATAGAGGAGGGATTGTTTCTGGGGCTTGAAAATCTGTTAGGGGCACACAGAGTACTATAGTCAATTTTAAGCCTGAGACTTATTTCCTTTCTATACTATGGAGGCTTAAACATATCATTTTCTAATATTATACCAGAGTTTGCTAATATTATACCAAAGTCTGAAGTCGAAAATCTCTGGTGGGGGGACCAAGTAGGTAACTGAAATTTTGACAGATACTAGACTTGTATTGTATGGCAGTATTATGCTGCAAAAATGTGTACTCTGAGATTAAACTACTAACAGAGTTACAGCAACTTTATAGTTAAAAAAAAAAGTTCGTTTTATTCCAACACTGAGAAGGGAATTAAAATACTAGAAATGTAAAATGCTTTTCGAAATTTTATATATAGTTGTCGAAAGGCAATCTGGGGCTTGGGGCAAGAGAACTTGGTTGATGCCCGTTCACGAGCACAATCGTGAGCGTGCATTGCTACTGTTGACCGGAATATCTTATGTTCAGTTATTCCGAACCTCGACGGAAAAATGGGGCCCCACGGGGGCCAGTGTTTCCGGCATGATTTTTAGTCGGGAGGTGGTGGTGGTGGGGGTGAATTCAAAATTTCGAGGGTGTGACTTGAGTTTTGAACGGTTTCTATCGATTTTTCACCACGAAACTTTTAAAGTTGGTGGGCTACTGTGGAGAACTTGCGGGGAGGTGACACGTCCCCACAAGGGGGTTTAGCGGAATCACTGGTTTTACTCATTCACACCAGGAAAATGCCGGTATTGTACCTTCAATTTAGGTCCTAGGTTGACTCAAACCTTAGATGTAGAAAGACCATAAAATAAATTCAATTATGTACCAAATTTTGTTTCTTGGTATGTTAGAGATACTCTGTGGTGGATATATCAGTCAATCAACCAACCAATTAACTTCATAACCTAGCGTCCGTAGCTCAGTTAGTAGAGCGTTTGCTTCGCCATCGAGGGGTCCTGGGTTCGATATCAGCGACCTATTATTATGATTAAACCTTCTGCTGAGTTTTTCCTCAGTCGCACCAGGAGAGCAAATGCCGGGATGATACTGGCCGACGAATTCCCACATCCTTTCCTTTATTCTTGCCTGATCTGATCCATAGACATCTAAAGGCCATAAATAAATTAAATTTGCTTCAAAATGACAAAGTTGCAAATCAAATATCTCAGAAACCACACTAACTTGGTGTGTGACTGGTTCACCAAGTTAGATACCCGAAATACGTCAATTTTGATTTCGAGGGGAACACATCATTGGTGATAAGTTCAAGGGTACTGTCCCATTCCTTTCAATGTAGTATCAAATCATTCAATATTATATTTGGCTGGGTGTGATATGAATCGCACTTGATTCTCTGTACAATTCATTATTTAAGCATTTCAATGAATTCGCATGTATGACACTTATTTACGCTACTAAAAGTTAGGTATATAATGCATCACACTGAAATTGATCATAGTGATGTTTCGGGAAGTTTTCTCTAACTGTATGAAATATGTGGTCGATGATATTTATGGAGTAAATTACTACTTTATTTTCAAATTTAAAGTTTGTCCTAGTATATGCCGGTTTTAAACACAATGTCTCACAAAGTATTAACGGAAATTCCACAAGAAAAAATAATATTTTTAAAGACATAATTTTACAATTGGTATTAAAAAGTAATAATAATAATAATTTTGTTTATACATGACTAAAAAGAAAAGCACGGGGCGCTCTCTTATATACAGTCACTTTATAAATTCTTCAATTGGCGCGCCCAATGCTTTTCTTTTTAGTCATGCATAAACAAAATTATTCTTTACTTTTTAATATAAATTGTTTAAGAAAAGTATACCTTTTCTTATTTATTTTTTTCCGAGTTATTTCCGTGTTCGGATACTTTTTCTCAAACTAATAGTTTGTCACCCAAATCCTAAAGTGTTTTGCAACCAGTCAAAACTCAACATCGTTGCAGGCTAGTATTTATTTTAGGATAAACAAGTCCATAATAAATTAAAATAAAATATACTTCTAAAATGTAGAAATTTATGAAAGCAACAATGATACATTATATTGTCACCCTACTTACGTCGCTGTGCAAAATGTTATTATTGTATGACGTCAAGAAATGAGTTAAATTAAGGTTGCAAGATTTGAGGCCACCACGAGCCATTGTAAACTAAAGAAAAGAATGTAAAAAAAAAAAAGTAGAGTCGAAAGACTTTTAAAAATAGCGTGTCAATTGACCAACGTGCCACTTATGCGTAAAAGAAGGAAAGAAAAAGCAGGAACTGAAGAAATTAAAGGGAGGAAATAGAGAAAGCGAAAACACAGATAGGAGGATGGAATGATAAAAGACAAGATAGATAGAAGCTGATAAGTAAGAAACAGATAACTTAGTGAATATTGCCAATAACTTTGAAAACAGTTAGTTATACATCCTCACAGAACTACTTGTACTCATTTCCAGCAGTTGATGAGTTCAGCAACTCGTTAACTAAAATTATAGAAGTTTTGACTACTCATACAATTAGTTCATCCCAACCTGAGTTCCCGTCATTTTAAATGTTTAGGTCATCGAACTTTTATGCCATCTGTCTGTTTTCTAAGTTTGTTCCTCTGGCGGCCAGATGTAGAACGAAGTCGGAGAACGAAACCCATCTGGAGAACTAATTTTGAACGACTGCATTTGTTTTTTTGGAAAAAAATAAATGGTCTGCGATATTGAAATACACCAGTTGTCTGTTTAGGAAAGCGTGCAAGATGAGAAAAAGAAAAATCAACATCAATCTCCTTCTTCTTTCTTTTAAACTTTTTTTTGTTTTTGTTTCTGGAACTTTCAATGTTGTTTTGAGATTCAACATTGACTGCATTTATTTCCTTTTTTTCCCCTTCTTTTTACTGTTTTTAAATAATTCACATGTTTTTCTATCGCTCTTACCAGCTCAATATTTTGATCTACTTCGATTTTCACACTACAGATGGCAGATCAGCCGTGTACTGTTTCTGTTTTTGTATCATCTTTAGTAAATTGAGTAAAGGAAAAATCATCATGTCCAATTCTGCAAGGAAATAACTGAATGAAACATACAAGGACATATTGTTTATAGGTGAGTCCGAGGGGTCTGATTCCCTCGAAATTCAGAGTTTTGGGCAGAATTAGTATAATTTAAGGCATAATTATATACATTTAATATACATTTCACGCCCAGACACACTTTGGACTCCCCCGAAAACACGTGAATCCTCCTAAAACAAACTTCCGGATGAGTGTCTGCCCAAAAACATACATCACCTTGGTACGCGCGAATATTTACAGGTAAGATCAACTTTTGTCAAGATACCACGAGGTGAAAGGAATTTCCGAGTAGCCTATTGTAATTACTGAGTAGAAGAGCTAAGCACATTTTTTTTTTATCGTTTCATGTATAGACGACATGTTTTCTTTTGTTTTTTAAAGATTGAAATTCAGTAAATTAACCGATCACTTAGTATTGCCTGAAGTCTCGTGCAAAGTGTGTCTCGTCTTGAAAAGATGTGCTTGTCTCATCTGGAAGGGTTCTGTCTCGTCTCGTAAAATATTGCAGCATATCATGCCCAAAAAATAAAATGTAGAAGATTGCACCATGCTGATAACAAAGTCATTGCCCAGGCTCAGGGTGTAGCACACTGGGCCGGACCCCCAAATAGTGTGTGTGCCCCCAAAATGAAAATTGGGATAATGCGAGTACAGTAGATACACTGTTTATGGCACTTCGTACACGATACCTGTGTGTCAGTCCATATGAAATTGTCCAGCTTGGTTGTTCGACCCCTTTCAAAAAAATATTTTTTTAAGTATTAATATCTCTTATATAAAATTAGTTCAAAACGAGTATTATTTTATTTTTATATCGATCTATTAATTAATGGCAACCATTTTTGTGTTGCTGCGCATACCAATGTGTGTTAGCAGACTTTTACGGAAAATGAGGACTCATTTATCATAGGGCATTCAACCAAAAAACGTTCTTTCCTTTAAAATCCACTTAATAATTTTAGTTCTCTGCTTGAAAAACCTAAAACGTAATCGAACTGGTCAAAATGGTATCCAAATGTGATTGTTGAAATAGAAACAGTTCCAGTCTTCAGGAAGCTTTTTCTCCCGAAGAGATTGAATATCAAAGTTGATTTTTTGTGCACTATTAACATTTCAAAGTACCTCGAAGGTTTATATATGCTTCGTTATTTTTTAATGAATTTTTGAAAATCCAAAAAAAACGTATTTTGTTCAAAAAACTTTGGTAAACTTTATTTTTATATGGGCCACTTTAGTTACTTTGGACTTCGGCCCGTCACGATTTTTGCCTTTAGCTGTTAAGTGTTAAAATCCACACCCATGACCCTGCCGGGACTCGAACCCGGGACCGTTGAGTCGATAGCCTACCGCCGCACACCGCTCGACCACCCGGCCGGCGTATTTTGTTCAAATTGAAGACCCAATATCTCTGGTGAAACAAAATATAAAAATCTAATTTCTTCACACGTTATACATTTATGTCAAAAGAAACTTCGGTAAAAATTTGAACTTTGATATTTGAATTTGAAGAGATCTACAAATTTGGTGCAAATTGGGGTGAATAATGCTCGTGCGCGCTATGGTATGAATATTGGAGCTTCTTATCTCTGGTGGGAGACCAGATATAAATCTATTTTGTTACACGCTAGGCACTTATGTCAAGAGAAACTAAGCTATAAATTTCAACTTTCATATTTGAGTTTGAAATAAATTGCAAATTTGCAAATTGTGGGGTGTATAATGCTCGTGCGCGCTTTGGTTAATGTTATATTACCACCAGAATGTCCAAGAAAGATATGAATACGTAAAGTAGATCCTGAAATGCCCTTCTAAGAGAGCTTATTTTCTTTATATATCCAATGTTCAGTTGGTAACATGGCTGCTCCGGATGAACATTTTTCATTACATTATGTAACCAAGCATTTCCATGTGCGTGGGAAGCGCTTATACAGCTGTCTGCATCTATTAATACTTGAGCATTTCAATTATCATTACAATAGCAAAATCGTAATTCTAATAGTAATAAAGTATACTTCTTTTCAGAAGCATTCTTTGTACGAGTTACTAAAGCATGCACGGGCATTATTCATCTCCAATTTGAAAATGTGTAATCCCTAATAAATTATGGAATAATTAGATTTTTATCGGGTCTCCCATCAGAGAAGGATCTTCAATGTTCCTACTAAAGCGTGCACGAGCATCATTCAACAAACTGCAAATTTATATTTATGGCCTTCAGGCATCTAAGACTCAGAGGGAAAGGATACCGGAAGGAGTTGGCCAGGCCTAAGACTCAGGGGGAAAGAATATGTGAAGGCATTCGTCAGGATCTAAGTTTAAGGTACTATTCCGGCATTTGCCTGGTGTGGCTGAGGACAAACACTGGAAAAGCTTCAGTCAGGATTGTTGGTCACTGGGATCACAATCAAGTATTCTACAAATCTAATTTAATCCCAGTAGTAAAACGGTGCTTACAAAGATAGCAATTAAATACAATTGCCTTGAAAAACTGCCGAGTTTATTTTATTTGTGAGCCCATCATCATCATTATATTGGCACTCGTAAAGGAAGAAGATGGTCACGCCTGATATAGGTCTTGCTAACTTGAGAATAGAAAAATACCTTCAATAAAAAATAGCTTTTCTCGGTAGCATAAGTATCAGCACCAAGTTTCAGAGAAGTTTAAAGCATTATTAGCCATTGCAAATGCTAATATTGTGCCGCATGTATTCAAATATGCAGAAAAGTAAGGGTATGAGTAGTAATTCCAAGGTATTTGTGAGCGTTTTAATAATTCATGAGGGAGACCCCCCCATGGCGAATCCAATAACGACGCAAACAATGTACGCATACTAATGAGCTAGCTACACGCACACGAATGAAATTTGGACTACCCCACCCAGAGTTGCGCAGACGCGTACTGCGTCGGTGGCATGGTATTGGCGGACATGCTTAGTGCTAGTTACTTTACAAGGAGGACACTTGCCATTACGAGACATAGTTACTGACGAACCATGGAAGCATCTGTTGTACGCAATATAGAAAGACAACCTCCAGTCGCACCGTTGTGTAAGTGCACACCGCGCTGGGTGGACGAGGCATGTATTTGGTCCGCCATTGACGCCTGGAAGCCCTCAGAAAGCCTGCTTTGTTTGGGATGTTGGAAGAACAGCCCTCATCGGCAGGAGCACGAATGTCACGGTCATTTAACGGGGTATATGTTACCCGACGTCTTTCCAGAGGCGGTGTATCCCGAGTTTGAGGCTCGAACTCGGTACACGTTGCGTGATCCCAAGACGGTGGAAGCTCTGTTTAAGATCTACTTGGATAAGCATCCGAACGCATCTGAACTGAAAGAGAAGATGGATTGGGGAATTCAGCGTCTGATGAAAACCGAATTGTGGAAGGTGCAGGATATGTTTGCGGACAAAGATCGTGCAGCCCACCGGTCCCAATAAGAGACAGTGTTTGTGAATTGTGTACTGGACGAAAACATCATATATAGTGGAACTGTGTATGTAGTGGACTTGTGTAGTGATCATGGCTCAGTGTACGAGTTGTAATGGCGATTATGTTGTGAACAAGTGCATATTGAAAACAGTAAGTACTTATTTACAAGACAATCCTATTTTGTGTTCAGAGTGTAATTTGGGTAAAGTACACAATTGCATGTACGTGTGGAATACGGGTACTGTAATTGCACAACATGTTGAAAGTCATATAAACGACCCAGAACTTTTCCAAGACTATTATGAACGTTTCGTAGACCAGGGTCATCCTCATATTTCAAAAACCATTTTGTTTAATGTCTGTCGTCATTTTATAAAAGACCCAGAGTGTATTGCATTATTGATACCTTTAATTTTGGAACAGCAGAATCCTAGTGGTTCACGATTATTATGTGCGAGGCAGTACATTATTGATGTCCAAGGTTTCAAAATTTCCGATAGGGAATACATTATTAGAGAATTTTGTCTAGTTGCATGTGATACCACGTCATTGTTTCATTGTCTTATGAAATTACCTTGTGAACGTTCTGATTTATCAAGTGGTTATCAGCGACAAGTCGATTGGTTAACTTATAATTTGCATGGCCTAGACTGGAATACGTCGAATGGATATACAGTATCCCATATCCGCCATATTGTATCGCAATTATGTGAAATGGGCGCCATCTTTTATTGTAAAGGTCATGAAAAGATGGTGTTATTGCGTAAAGTGTTTCAACTGACGAATCTTGTGAATGTTGAAGATCAAGCATGTCCTGCCTTACGCACACTTAATTTCAAAGTAGATATAGCAAAGTGTACCTATCACCAACCAGTGCAAGAGTATGCATGTGCCTTGCGTAATTGCATACAGTTACAATGTTGGATCAAAGTACAAACATTAAAAGTGGTGGATGGTATATCCACATTGAAATTGTAACATGATTGGAAAATAAATATATATACTACACAGGATGTGTTGGTTTTGTTTTATTTCATGAAATGAAACTCAAAGAAATAGGAGGTAAAAGGTTTTTATTACAGAAAAACTACTCTACTACAAAAGGTTACATAGTATTAAAAAAATTATTTACAATGTTGTTTTGTTTTCAGGATCTTTCTGACATGATTCAGTACAAGTTGATCATTCCGTTGTAAGTTGGTCTTTGAAAATGTTTTTAGAATATTAATATTACGTACTTTATAATAAATATAAACTAGACAGAATAAGCCACACAAAACGGAATCATCAGCTTGATACTGGACGTTATTCACACGATAAATACAGGAATTGCGCCGAAGAAAGTGAACAATGGATTTTGGCGGCTTTTGTGCAAGACTATCAAAATAGAAGGCACGATTATTTTTATTAATGACAATACAGGTCCAGTGTGTGCCTTGCTGATAAGACGGACTTAAATTAACAATTACAGCGGCTGGTGCTTTTACTATTGCAGGTAGGTGATTCAAAGAGTAAATGCCAGTTAATATGCTCGCACTGAAACAGTCATGTAACACTGTCTTTAATATTTGATCAGTCCACATAGTCACACGGAATGACACTCTTCTTCATCATCTTCATGAAGTACACTGGGACTTGGGGTAATGGGTGTGGGGTTATATACACTTTTAGGTTCAGGGGTTACGTATTGTGATAAATCATGGTATGTTAAGTACTTGCTGTAACACAATGCTTCATATAATGCACACCGAAATGTATGAAACTGATGATGCCGATGTGCACAATGACTTTCAGGAAACAGTAATTTAGATGATTTTGGACAATGCAAATCTTCCAGATTCATAACACTTCGTCCCAGCATACGTTGCAGGAATTGTTGTCGCCGGTGTCCATGGGTGTAGAGTACAGGAATATGCTTTGTATAGTTGGTAAGTATGCGCTGAAGATCCTTGTATGCGACATCACCATCGGACCAGTCGACTCCGAAAATGTGCATAGCAAGATATTCGTTATCGAACTGGAGTGTTAATGGTAATTGGGAAATATCAAAAGGTGCCTTGAACATCCAGCTTTGAACTGTATTGACATCGGGATTCACAATGGCCAATTCCTTGACAATAAACTCATCTTCACCAGTTTGCTCAAAGGCCGAAAAGTGGATGATTGCCCTCATGGTACCGTCGTTCAAATGATGTAAACAGGAACTTACCCCCATCTTTTATACACTTACTGAGACAGAGTGCCAACTAATAATTTAAAATGTAGTGTAAGTATGGTACATTTATTTATATACTATTGTCCGTATAGATATTACGATCTTTGTCGATCTGGATCAGGGAATCAAATTGTGCATAGACCACGCAAGTAATGGATTGTGGAAGACGCTCACTGAACCCTATTTTAATATTGACAGGCGAATCTTTGACGACATCCCACGTAGAGTCGTCCAATGTATTGGTAGGTGATAAAATAAATGCATATAGCGTATAGCCATTTGGATAATCTTCCGGTGTAATGGTGTGACCGGCATTTTGATGAAATATACCAGTACCAGAAATCAAAGAATGATAACTTTGAATATACAAATTATTGGCAAAATTAGGTGTAAGGGGACTGGGAGGATGAAATTTAGATCCAACCTGCACTTGCAGCTTGTTAAGATTAAAGTGCTGGAAATGGAAGGGATTAAGATCGTACCGACCATTGAATGCAGTGTTTGAAACAAACCCGATAACAAGACCTTTAGGTACTTTACCTAAAAATAAATTATCCAGATTGAACGTAGAGACATTTTCAGGTATGGTATGTACACGTGTTTCTACACGCGTCATTGGAAGTTTGGCAGTATCTTGAAGCATAAAGCGATTTAGCTGAAGTGCAACATCAGCAGAGATTTCTACACGACGAGCATACAGTATGACTTCCTCCAATTGAACTTTATAATTAGAATCCTGTGCTGCCATAAGGCAGAATGCATCTTTACTACGACTTAACTTGACTCGAACACTAACTTTATTGGGAAGAATACGATCCATTGTTGTAATATCCGTGAAAAGACGCCCTAGCATTTCAATAGAGGCACTACCAGCAACCATTGCACTACGTTTTTGAAATCCAACATTTGCATTACCTAATGTATTAAATTGCCCTCCGGTATCCTTATACCACAACGCCGTTTTCAAATGTGTATTGGTAGCATCCTCGGAATAATTGAGACCTGATTCAAAATAGGAGCGATAGGGATACGTACCATTAGATGAAGAAATGACTTTATCATTGAAATAAACATCAACTTGTCCAAACATAGAATGGAGAAAATTATTTACGGGTCCAACAATATCGGCCGCAACAGGAGGAGGTCCCGCTGCTGCTACGTGTAAATTGGAACCATCACCTCGCGTAACTTTACATTTTACATAGAGGTACAGAAAAGCGGGATGTATATACTCGGAACTATCTCCAGGTATAACGAATTCAATGGGTCCTTCGGAAGTGAGTGTGGAAATAGGTCGATATTCGACCATACGTGAAGATTCAACTGCAGTTTGTGTCATGGGAACAGATACCAAATCCAATTCATTGGTACAGCACTCTTTACTACCGGGGGTAAGGAACGACATGGTTGTTAAGTAAAAATATCTCTTGGTCTCGTACTTGAACGTTTACGGCGCTTATCAGGTGGTCCCACACGTCCAGGAGCTCTTCGTTTTCGTGCCCGTCGTCTACCACTACCGGTGAGCAACTGATTTAGTTTGGTTTCCGCTTTGTTTTTTAAAGCCGATCCTGCTTCCCGTACACGTGCCTTTACGGATTCTTTTACAGGTCGATTTTCCAACATATCCCCAGCAACTTGGATTCCTGTCTGTAGAGCTTGTCGTCCAACGGCTTTGGCACCTTGTTTAATGAATGGCATTGCAAATCGAAAGAGACCACGGAATAAACTTCCAATTCCATGTCCACGCTGGTAGACGGGTCCTGCGAAATATGGGATTCCACGACCACGATGTATTACTGTCATTGTGGGAGACGTGTAAAGTGAAGTGTCACCGTCAATGTCCCGGATGCAAATGGCAAATTACGTCCTGCATGGTCCTTTAGTAGGATTTCAATGGTATCGAAACTTAATTTGGCCAGTGGAAAGTAATGAACGTTTTGGAATGTAATGGTTTGCACTTTACCGTGATTTGTATCACTCATGGCCACAATTCGAAGTAATGGCGCTTTTGTATCACCTACATATTGAGGTTGTACGAGATCCGTATACACAAACACTTGTTGTGGGTATCCGATACTTAGGTAAGGCTGTTTCTGTACAGTACCGATTTTTAAAATGTTAATATTGGGTTCGAATCCTAATTGCAATGCCAAGAGAGGCGATAGGCGTATGGCTTGAATATTAGGCGTGGTTTTGACATGTACCGTATTGAAATACGTAAATTGTATTGCCGGCGTAATTGTATTTAATTCATCCAACAATTGCTGGATGGTTGAATAATATCCCGATGTAATACGATGTTTTACTTTTGTTCCATCCGCTAAATCAAACCAAAAGATATTTTCCCCATCAAGAACATTTTGACAAGTAAGCGGAATATGAATTTCACCCAGTCCCACCATCCACGATGCATCATTTAAATGAATCCGATGATTTAGAATATTACGAAAATGTGTAGGTGTATTATTCGTATACGTATGTGTACTGGCATTTGAACTTAGCGTGACGTAAAAACTATCATCCGTACT
>JAGDQP010032771.1:0-18796 GCA_022664845.1 Lepisma saccharinum | reverse complement strand
AGATCTTTCTGTAAACAATATTTCTTACAGTAGCAGAATTTTAGACAAGATTACAAACTATAATAATAATATAAACAACATTTTAAATTAAACTCAACTTTCATTCATTTTAAAACAATAGTGTTACTTCAATTTGCTTGTATACTCTGCTGCCATCTATTGAAGATCAAACTTACTACAGGTTTCCATGTATTCTCTTTATTTCGGTTTACCAAAAATTTCATAGCATTTTCGTCCAATTCTTGACGTAGCTTTCAATCCTCATCTCTGCTGAAGTTCATATTTGGCACAAAATACTCAAGATTCAATGAAAACACGAATCTAAACTGCTCACAATACCATGCAACGCATGCGACTGCTGTAGCTTGACTGCTCTCCGAAGGAGTCGTTGCAACAGTTGCTAGCGACACCATGCGTCCAACGCGCAAACCAAACCACCTTCACTGATTTCCCTTCAATGTGTCAATGCAGTGGCGCGTGCAGCAGTTGCATGCGATCTTCGTATGTGACAATCGCACGAACGAAACTGCACCTTAGCGCAACGGAAGTGACGTAATGGCTAAACTAATTCATTACATTTACAGGGACATACAATAAAACCAAAATATTCTAAGCATGATGTAAATGGAACAATGTGGTGAGATAGGAATAGCAAAGAATACAACCGAAAGTAAACATAATTATTAACACTACTATTAACATAACATAACGAATATTACATCATCTTCAGAGGTACTTTCGCCTGTACTCTCGCTATTTATTTTCAAATATATTCTACATAACTTTGGACACAAGTATGTTCTAAGAATGTAGAAAGAATTTATATTTTCCTTTCTCGTTTTATAAGTTATTCTCTTTACTTACACGTGATTCACCATTGGAGCCATTGAGATGTGCCAGTCCGTCAGTTCCTTTTTTCTTGCAGCGTCCTTCAACGTTTCACTCACTTTACCCTTCCACAACTGCATTTGATAAAAATAATCTAGATTGTTGTTAGATCGATGGTGGTCCTCTGAAATAATAGAATGGCAAACATTACTTTGAGAAATCTTCAATAGTTACACTTATCCACTGTAATCCAATAAATGGACAAATACCTATCTTCATCGTGAACATAAAAATCTTTCTCTGATAAAGAAAAGTTGTAACTTAAAAACTATGCTAAATAAAAACTTGAATGAAGGCTAATTCTTAGAAGTTTGACTGATTTCCACAACTTGCTTTAATTAATTATGGAAAAGATAACTTCGGTTTAATTCGTGCCGAAGCCGTCAAGAAAAAAAATTCGTTTAAACTATGCAAGCACACGAAAAATACAATACACTTGAGGATTTTACTGTCAGACCACAAATAATTTGAGAACTTCACACTTCGAGGATTAGGAACTGCTTACATTGTGCGAAAATAATTCAGAAGAACGTTCCTTAGCATTGACACAAAGCAGCCGTGCGCTGTGGCTGGCCAATTGAGCTTAAGCGGTTCTAGCCGTTTTGGTAAGCCATAGTACAATGCATATCAAACTATCACTAAACACAACTAAAATCCATGCTTATATGATGTCCGATTTCCAAAAGAATCGTCACCACTAAAAGATTTCAAGTGAACTGTTTATGAGTCATTCCTTATCCAAGTCACATCAGAAACGAACCAAAATGTCATTAATAAAATATTGATATAATTATAGTCATATTCTTGAGTGCTGTCAGACAAAAAAGAAGAAGAAAACTTGCAGCGCTTAAAAGTTTTAGGCGTTCTCCAGGAAACAATCGGGAGCACATAGAGAAATGTATACCGAAGAGGAAAAAGAAAGAAATCTCTTTGTATCCAGTATCGTTCTTGTGTAATAAACGTTTGAAATAACGGAAATACTTTATGCTCGCCCTGTATTTAGTCATAAGAAACGGACATTTTTAGTCTATATCTGTTAACGAACTAGAAGTTTCAGTTTTATAATAATAATAATAAAAAACCTCACTTCCTGCACTCAATAGGACTTCGGTTTGATCCCTCAGTTTTCCTTAATAACTTGTTTTTAAAAAAAAAATCCTCACAGAATATGCGAAAGGACAAAAACATAGTACTGTATACTGACGAGCAGAACCCAAAGATTTGATTGACGCACAATTACGTAAGGGTAGCACAGAAAACATAATCATATGTAATGTTTGAATTATTATTATTAATGTAATAAACGAGCTTACAGAAGGGATGCATGAAAAGTTTTCGTCCTGAGCATGATCCCTCACAGCTGATGAATGTACAATATAATACGTTTTTACATGTGTGTTGACGAAATTTTAAGTCTGTAGCTAAAGTACTTTTTTTAATCATAATTATTAATTTATTATTTTACATCCGTAACAATAGCTGAGGAGCTCAGACTCAAGCACCCAGCAGCATCGGAAGGGGTGTCACCAGCGCAGATCCATATAAATATGACGAATACATTAGAAAGGAGTGTCCCTTCACGCAGTACTGTTAAAAGTTGGGTAGCTGAATTGAAACGTGAAAGGCCATCGCTCAAAGACGAATTCGGGTCTAGGAACTTCACAGTAACAACGGATGAAAACCTGTGAACATTATGTGGAAACAGATTGAAGACAACTGGAAAATTCAGTCAAAAACATGGCTGAAAAGGGAACATTTCCGCTGAACGCGTACAACACATTGTAACAAACAAAAAAACAAAAAAAAAAACAAAAAAAAAAAACGAAAAGAATGACATTCAGCAAGGCAGTCCCTGTGGAGTTTGAAGAAGGTGAGAAGCACTTCACAGGAAACTACGTTACTGAAGATGAAATGAAACATGAGTTTATTATTTTAACCCTGAAATAAAACAACAGTAGGAACAATGGCAGCACTCGCATTTCTAAAAAGTTCACAGCAGCAAAGTCTGCGGGAAAGATCATGGGATTCTGAAGAAATGATTATGGTTGATTATTTGCACAAAGGACAGACAATTATTAAGTGCAACTGTTGCAACAATTGACGGTAAACATCAAAGCGAAATGACCCGGTAAACTTTCAAAGAAGGTGCTTCTTTATGTGGACAATGCGCCCGCCCAGAAGGCTCAAGTTTTGTATGACATTATAAACACTTGTGACTTCAAAATATTAACACCTTCGGCAAGGTCCCCAGATCTGGTGCCTGCGGACTTGTACTGTTTTCGAACTTCAAAAAGGACATGAAGAGTCGCCATATTAGTGATTAAAGTGTTACGGAAGGGTGGTCTTCCACTAAAACAAAAGAGTTCAACAAGAAGTAAGTACAATTATTCCAGGAACGTCGCTTTAAGGTTAATGGTGATTCCGCTGGAAAATAAATACCATTAGGCTTGATTTTGCTGCTCCTTCTGTACCAGACCGGAAACTTTTCATACATCTCTCACAAACTTTTAAGATCGGGTCTTGTAGCTTTTTGTTATTTTTTTAATTTAAAACTATTTTAGAATAAATAATATCAAAATACAAAATTAATTAGGAACATTATGTACGTGAGAATACTTACAAAACAATATAAACAAATTTCCATACAGAAACAAACTTGAAAAATTCCTGTAGCAGCAAACGCAATTCATTATTCCACTATAGAGATTCGACTTTTAAAGTACAATACGATTCTAAAACTTAATCTGGAACACTGTAAGCCACATATTCTTTAATATAACTCTAATATCCCTTACATTAAAAACTACCAACCTTCTACTTCTAGAAGTCTGAATATAGCATCTCGGTCTCCGAAAAACCCAAGGTGAAGCAGATCACCAGACCCAAAATTAACGTTTTCTTCTTTGTTTTGTTCTGTTTCAACAACGTCAGAAGCATTTTCTCCGTTAAGACTTCCATTTACAGAATTTGCTGCTTCCTTCTTAATGGTAAATGCTTCTGACTTATGGCCAAAGGCTTCCAACATCTTATAACAATCTCGGAAATTTTTATTCTTCCCACGGTTCTGGAATGCTGAAGAGACTGGAAAGAACGACTTCTTTATTTCTTTCTTTTTTCTCACATCTCCTCGCACTTCTGGAAATAATGTACAATAAAGAAAAAGAAAAAATCCGTAAGTACCACACAAGTAACTGACAGCATTTCGAATGAAAACATATACTATATACGGCAAACAATTCCACTACTACTTCTGTACTCGAGTTAAATTTGCTAGGATTTTTTCTTTCCTAAACACCACTACCTTATATATTGTATCTTAGCCTAGATCCCGTGTTTTCGGCCGATTTATCATTATTCTGACCAACTTGCACATCAAAACTTAAACACTGTATCAACCTTAGATGTGTTACTTCTATTTGTGTACGAGGGCCGTTTTTCTTGAAGTGGCAACACTGTTGGAATTCGTTCCTCTCTTGCTGCTGTCGCAAATGATAAACGACTTTTGTTTTGGAGTGTTCTGTGATCTGTTGATTGCAAATTAATACACAGTGTTAATGAATTAGATGATGTGAAAGTGGTGTGTGTGTGTTTGACCCCCTAAAACAATGCTTACGCGCCAGAAACAGCGCATATTCATAATGTTTCAAGTTGCATGAGGAAAAAAACGTATTGTAACTTCTCAAGTGATTGGAGGCGGCTTGTGGTGAGTTGGTTTTACCATATCGCACTGTGGCTAAATGGTCAAGTGCATTTCAAGAGGGTCGTGAATCAGCCGTCAAACAGGGTGGACATCCTCGTACTACAAAGGAATACCATCACCCGGATGCACGTTGCTAGGGGGTACTCGAGCACCCCCCACCTTATATCCATGTGACTACGATTTGTTTCCAAAAATGAAAGAACCACTACGAGGGAAACGCTTCCGTGATATCCCCAGCATAATTTATGCCGTGGGGCGCTCTCTTCGCACACTACCATGATATGGTGCTCTGAACGAAGCATAATGCTTGCAAGATGTTTGGAAACATGTAATCGCAGCAGGAGGAGATTACACCGAGGGGTTATAACTATTTATCAGTCACTTATGTCAGATATGTTGCTATTTCAAGAAAAACGACCCTCGTATATCTGAACCCGAGACCTCCCCATTGTGAGGCGATCACGCTTACGCTGTCACCATACTCAATCTGACTGCGTGGATCATTAACTGCTGCGGAAAGGATACGTTGAAAAATCCTTCTGTATTTTACATGCTTTAACTTAATCTTTGAATACTGGAATATTGTAAGGGCCACTTACACGATGACGATCACGACAATGATAGACGAGATATTGTGTAGATAATGTTTATAATAATAATACTATACAAAAGTGTAATAAGAATGTTAATGACAATGCATGAATGCCATATTAACGCGCTGAACAATGAATTTCTGAGCAACCAAATAAGTATTACTTAACAACGAAACAGATTTTTAGATATGAAACAATAGAAGTATATACTTCCTAATTAAGTACATAGAAGTACATACATACCAATATACAGTTAAATGCTCCACATTAAATACTTCAGTCAGCAGATGTCTTTAACCACTTTTTCATTACTAGAGGTTGTTTGGACATCTCAACGAATTTGATTTCATTCGAATGTTTGCAAAGAAACTTATTTCACATTTAACTAAATACTTCGATTCTTTTTGTATTAAAAATAAATATCCTTTTGTGTGTATTTATCATCATTTTGTGTATCTAGCCTAACAATACTCCTTTGTAAACTAAATGATAGTATAACGCATATATTTAAGTTTTAATCAGATGCGTTTTCTGATTGCTTCGGACAGTCAATCGACTGGCTCCCTGTGCAGACTACTAGATATATCACAACGTCAATGAATCACGACATTACTCAGCGTTTAAACCAGCGTTCTTATTGCAAGTCAGCATATGAGTGTCTCCTAACTAATACATTCCTCAAAGAGGGTGTGCACACCCTAGGCTTCTTGTCAAGTCTACTGGGGCAGGAAGACCAACAATCTTCTCTTACTTGGGTCAAGGACCTCCATACGAACCTTGGGAGTCACGATTGTATGAAGTAACTTGTCCGTGGTCGGGCAACAACATGAAATTTAATTACAGAAAGATGTAACCAAAGTAAATGTACGTGTTATTTCTAGATAGGAGACCTTACGATGTAAATGCTGATCATCATAACCAACTGTAATGAATTACCTTTCTCACTCTTTGCAAATTCCAAGTCATCATCATCATCTTCTATCTTGTTCTGAAATCCAGAAGCTACTGCGTCTGTAAACCAAAATATAAATGTACACTAACTATTTTGCCAGTAGAGAAAATTGTTACAAAATCAACATATTCTTCACTTTACTAATTCTGATAATGCAGTGAAAAAAGAAACTTCGACATCTGGGACTTGAACAATTCAGAAAATATAACTGCCCAATAAATGAGAAATTAATATAAACTTTGGTACTCAAGGACTGGTTGCCGTTTCATTATTGATATACGACTGCATTTTTCATTTATTAATACTCATCACTCATGCCTCAACATATGCAGCGTGAGACAGAATAAGGATTTATGTTACATTTCGATCGATGTTACGATTTCAGTAACAATATATCTATTCTTTTACCTCCTGCAGATTGTCCTCATGAATTCTAAAATCCATCCTCTGGAACAACCACAATTCCGCGAAGAAATATGTTATACACTTTTCATAATCAATTAAGGAACAAATAAATATCAAGCAGCAGAATGAAAATTAGCAAGTGTTGGTGCTCAAATGTTAGTTGTAACTGAATAAGCACTTCACGTACGCCATCTAATGATGAAAACCAATAAATGAAAGAAAACTTTTGCAGAAAAAAAATGCTTCACTGACCTGACCCACAAATTGGTAGATCCTAAGGATGCACACAAATTCTCCAACAAGGCCACTAATAGGGGATGTGATTATCCCGGGTAGCAATACACCCTCACAACAGCGCTGCATGCAGTTAAAAATAATTGTGTCAACCAACTACATTGATATCGGGGTCCATTGTTGACGAAAAGCCCTTTGCAGGTTCCATAGAGGAAGGTAGAGTACAAGGCCAGCCACGTGTTGACTAAGAGTATCCAAAACATGTGCTCGATAAGATTAAGATCCAAGGACATTGCTGGCCACCGCAGTCTTCGGATACGGAGCTCTTCAAAATACCGGTCTACACGTGCTCTGTGGAGATGGACATTAGTGTCTTGCAAACTGAATCCATCTCTTTCATGTGCATAAGATCTAGCATGACGATCTAAGAAGTCATCCCTCTATCGCTGAGCTGTCATAGTACCACGTAGGAGCATATGCAATTTCTTTTGTTCTACAAGAGAGAAATACCAGCCCAAACACACACACCTGCATCTCCATATCTATGTCTTTCAATTATGTTGGATGGATGGTGACGTGTTCGCTAGACCAGTCCTTGTCGACAATCACTGTCCAGAGAAAATCGGAGCTCACCACTGAAAAATACTAACCACCACAGCTCGCGGGTCGAATATAAAAGCGCACCCTTCTGCGTTGCTGGGTAAGTGATGCACACAGCCTGGTCTCCTGGCATACAGCTTACTTTTATGTAGTAGTCTGAGAACCGTACTTGTTGACGTAGGTCGTCCGGTGACGGCAACAACGTCTGCACATAGCTGGGTTGATGTGGCGGGCATGTTTCCCCGACTAAACATGCGAATATATCGGTCATCAATGACCGACGTTACACGCGGTCAGCCTCCACAATACCTACACGAGACGTTGTGTGTTTTCTGGAACGTATTCTACAGCCTACGGACCACCGAAAGACGGACAGAGCCACCTAACCATGTTGCCCTGCTTCTATCTCTCGTGGTATACCACAGCAACTCATCAGCCTAATGTTGTCTTTTTGCTACATTCGATCCCCCAATCTTGATTTCTGCACTTACTTCACAAGCACTCTGGCTCAACCGTTCAGTTACTCCGTGTACTGGGCCTGTGCACTAACAGATACTCTGGGCAGCACTACAGCAACTGATATTATGTCTTCGGAACGCATCCGTCAGTCATGCTTTATCATAGCTTCTGGCTTATAGTATTTTCTCACATTTTGTACTCTCTGTTCATTAATTTAAGACGAGCAGTCATATAGCGATTCGATCTTCAAATTCGATTTTCTCAAAATCTATCAGATGTAACGTAGACCCTTATTCGGTCGCATGCTCCCTATTTTATAAACATTTAAAAAAAAATATGAATGAAAAGTGTAAACTAAGAATGAGTTGGCATCGACTTAACACATACACAACGTAGATACGTTGATGTATTAGCTTTACAGATAAAGTATATATACTTGGAAAATTATTCCACAGGGTACACGGTATACCACACAGTCGAATCAAATTAAAGGATAGTGGAACTGGCACAAAAAATAGTCGATTAACATATCCAATTCTGTCTTTCAACGGAACTCAAATTGAGAACTCACTCTTAAAAGAAGCTATGTATCTCTGTGATTTACAATTAAATACAATAAATATATATACGAAATATCTAATACCTTTCTGGCCATTCGCATTTACGTTTCTTGTATTGCCACTGATTTCCTGTTCACTTTTAGCCTCGAAGAGAAGTAATTCTTTCTTTGCTGCCTTCTTCATTTTCTTTGTTTCTTGTCGCGATTTGACTGAAACAACGAAGAGAAAAAATATTATTTACAATTCACGACTCATGCATAAATTAAGACTTGTCACTCTCAATGAGACAGCTATTTCGTAGATTCTCTTATTTTCATAAAATGGTACGGGGCGTAAGGTTGGTGCATGAATTTAGCAGTTCAAAGCAAGCAGCGGCGAAAGAGTGAATACAAAAATCATATATTTAACTTTTTCCCATTGTAGGCGTCCTATGATCCTTATAGATTTACATACCAGTATACAAGGTGATTGAAAGTCCCATTACATCCTAGTAGTTCACAACCCAACACGGAAATGAACTATAGCAATACACATAATGGAATGGTTGGGAGGGGCTAGCGCGTCTAACTACGAATCGGCCAGGACGCTGCTCCCATGCCTGGCGCTCTGAAGTGCACTCAGCCTCCTATTAAATTGAGTACCAGTGTCTCTCCTTGGTACTCCTGGGCATCTTGGGAGGTAAAGGCGGTGGAGAGTGGGATTGATCACCACACCTCACTTCGTGCCGTCGGTTGAGGTATGTGCAGCGCTAGCTTCACATTGCTTGCGCACCGCACAGAAGAAACTAGGAGGGGCTACCATTTATAGTACGTTATGAATGTGCCTGCCATATTCGATGGAGACTTTTAACAAATGGCCAATGGATCGCGTGACATCAAACAACACAAAAGGGTTTCCAGAAAAGCACTCCAGCTGTAAGATTTGACTTACCTGTTACTGTAGCGGAATTAACTTCACTGAAAGTGTGCCTTCACTTACCCAATTACACAAACATATATAAAAAAAACACTCTTTACATATATAATTATTGTTTTCTGTTGAGGACGATTACAATTAATATTCAAGGTATGTAATTATGAAACTTTAATACTTGACATCGTTTCAGAGCTACAGGCCATCACGTCATATACTAACTGCTATCGCTGGAGAAGGAATGGGGAGTGTAGCAGCCCTAGCCTTCACTTAAGGTACTATTCTAGTATTCGCCCGAAATGACTGAAACATTAACCAGGCATCTCCCAACTAACAGGTGAGCACTTTACGCTAAGTCACCACGATTGGAGCATTCCGAGTAAGCAAAAGAAAAATATACAGTGATCAATTATTACTACGTAGAGACGAAGACAACAAAAAATTGGAAACCCCTGTGTTTCAGTTAAAACAAGAAAACAGTTACAGGTACATTTTAGTCGCTCTCAGAAATACCTTCGTGTAAATATTCTGTTCTTGATAACACTTTTTGTTCTTTTCTTAAGGCCACTAAAAGAGAGGTCTGTGACAACCCTGAATACCGAATGTGAGCAATCGAATCAAGGAAAAGCTTCATCATAAAGCTCTATCTGATAGTGGTTCTGTATTTAGATATGAGTTTTCAAATAAACAACTATGAAGTTGAGTGTACTTACCTTTTGTGGCGTAAATTTATGCGAATGATTGCAATTTTATGAGATACCTACTTTATTAGACGAATTAGCTTACTGTAGAGTAATTAATTATATCCAATAACTTCCCAATCCTATTAAATTGAAAATACTAGTTATTAATAGAAGATGAAGAATAAAAACATCACAACTAGAAGTGAAAAACAGATCTCGTAATTAAAAATAACATGAAGAAAGAGAAACTCATCATACCATTCATGGCGTCTTCCTTAGAACTATAGTCACTCTCAGTGTAGAAGCAAACAAATTATTCTGTTTTCTTCATTCAAGAAACACCAGAAACGATTAATGGACACATGATTTGGGGTATTTTCAAAGAGAACTTACATTTTTCGTGATATGCTGCTTCGGGATACTCCGACACTTTCCACACTCTCAGCGTATAATCTTCGGCACCTGTCAATATGAAATCAGGATCTACGGGACTCCACATACAACATAGCAGGTGTGCAGAATGGGTATTAAAAACTGCCATCACCTCCTTCTTTGGTACGTTCCAAACCTGTTAATAAGAATATAAGAAAAATACATAGATCTCACACAAACATCTCTTGATATTAGAAAAAAACAAACTTCATTAAAAAAAAATTACCGCAACACTTGTAACATTGCAATTTATATATTCACTTATTTAATTTATATTAATGGGTTGTAACACGCATTTATGGTCTAATCCCGCCGGTGAACAAATTTATCAAAGAAAAGCATGGTGAAAGAGCTGCCAGATTCAATTCTACGTGCTATTCCTCTATTTGCCTAGTGAGACGGAGGAAAAACATGGAACCTGCGTTCCCGTCCCTCATCAATACGGTCTCAATGTCAGCTTTCCTCGTCCCTAGAGTACGGGAGCCTTATATTCTAGGATTTGACCAAGTGCTGGATTTTCCAACTTACATTTTTATCAAAGACAGAACAAAGAGACCTCCAGCCCTACTCTAGTAGTTACCATCTCGGACTTATCGGTACTGGAGGAGTACGCAAGTGCCCGTTCTGTTGCTAGCCATACTGACAGAAGTTTTCTAGGATTTTCTTCAGTTTTACCGGATGAATGCCTTTCCTTATCCCTGCAACCAATGGAGGGCTCACTAAGGGACATAATCCCTCAGACAAGTGGCGGATTTTGGTTATAGTTACTTGTGTGGCCCAGAAATATGTATTAAATCTTAAAAAATAATGAAGGACAGATAGAAAATGAAAGTATACGCAAAAGCATTTTTCAAGTTAGCTAAATCTAGATCTTAATTTTAGGTCTAACCTAAAAAAATGTATATTCCTTGTTAGTGGTGATACAAAAGCAAATTAGCTTACTCTCTCAAAAGTAAGTGTTGGCCATTCCTTTCAAAAGTAGCAATGGCAATACATAAATAGCCAAAAAGAGTTCTAAGCAAGTGAATTTGTGAGATTTACACAATTCTTCTCCCTCCCCGCACTACTGAAACTGGAAATAAAACTATATTTATAGTTTTTTTAAGAAACTTAAGGCTAAAATCCGTTACATCCTTAGCATCATTATCCAAACACGAAAAACGGTGTCCCTAAATTTACTTGAATGTGCCATATCGCAATTAGCCTGGTTTGATACAGTAAATCACGGAAAATCGCGGATAGGGCAGATTTGGTGTTCTGGGATACGACCTCATGCCTTCAGGAATATACAGTTTTGTCACTTATTCTAATTTTGTAGGGATCATCCTTACTTTCCAAAAATTGTCCCATTTCCTCACCAACATACAAAGGCACAACCGATTTTTTCTTTCTTTTACTATTTATCGAATGTTGAGCATCATCGGGGGAAAGTAGCCTCGAAAATGATCTAGTTACCGATTTTTGCAACATTCGATAGTTGCGGCTTTTCTGTACTACTAGTAAAATACTGCCTCAGCTTCGGCGAAATACTCATACGAAAACGAAGACAGAAAAAAATGTCATTTTAAAGTTGTTTGTCTTGAATATCATTATGTCCTTGATCATTAATAAAATAAGTCCTATGCATCTTTAAATCCTATGCACGATTTCATTTAAAGAAAACATTGGCATAATGTAATTTTCATCCATCACAAAGTGAGTGCACTCGCTTTCTATGCGCGTGTTCACGGGTTCGATTCCCGCTGGGGTCCATTGAACAGAGTGATTCGGAACCCACTTTACCAAAAACTATAATAGGTCCCGTTTGTAGAAGCTCACCACCTTCTTTAGAACGTTAATAATTCACTCAGAAAGTGAGACGCCTTCATTGTTTTAAGAGGGAAAAGGAATGGTTTAAGCTTGAACAAGTTCAAACTTACAGGACAACTAAAGTATCATAAAAAAAAAGTTTTCCTTTTACAAAGTTAGATGACTCGTACTCATCTAACTCGCTAATATGGGTGCGTATGCATAAAAACGCAAAATGATGACAATTTATCCTGCATCCGTTCTCAAGGGAAAAACATGTGAAACCTGGCAATCCTGTCAGAACAGAACCTTTAATATTTGTTGATATCTGAAATGGCCCATCGTCTTGTATTTCAAGTGTCCCGACTTTTGAGTAGTTTTAACTTGGCAACCCTACTTGGAATATGATTATAATGCTAACAAGAACTACATTCTATCTGATTATTTTATGAAAATCATATCCGAAACGTAATGGTGTAACCATCGCTGTAACAAAGCGATCTAATTTCTGTTAATATCAGCTGCCGATAATACAATTTTAACTTGATTAAAAAGTAAAACACTAGATATGATCGGCATTAAATTTCTTTCATCTGTTTCAATAGATGAAGGAACAAAAACATGTTCCTATTAAACTTGAATAAACTTCAGTTACGCAAGAAAGCAGTACAATCTGGTTAATTTATACTTACGTCAGTAACAAGCCTTCACGACTCTGTAGATAACACATATTTCGTTCATTTGCTCTCAACTTCTTCAGACAAATAAGGAATGGAAGGAAGGAAGGTTTACTTACGTGAAAGAAAAAAAATCTGTACGAAATAATAATAATCAAGTTTTTTTTTAAAATTTGAATTGTATTTATTGCCTTTAGGCGTCTATGGCTTAGGCCGAGATAGGGGGGATTCGGTAAGGTGTCGGCCAGGGCCTATGTTGAAGGTGCCATCCCAGCATTTGCCTGGTGTGACTGAGGAAAAACCTCAGTCAGGATGGTTGGCCGCTAGGAATAATATGCAAAAGTCATGTATACTACGGTATTAGGGCGGTCAATGGAGAAAACAAACACGATGAGCTTAACTATAGCAATTTTCGATTACAATGAAAAAGTCACGTTCCAGTTTTCGCAACCACGTTTCTCTTTTATGCTTACATATTTTTTCCTTTCCTTCAGATATTTAACCATCTTTTTAATCATTTTTATTTCTTTGAAGCAGTATATGAGCAAAGCATTGGCTATTGGGTTATAGTGGTATATCCAAAATTGTGGAGGGGTATTACTGATGTTCTATTTAATTTAACTAGAATTCACCCATACCGTTGTATTTTTATACGGATTACGTCAACAGGATGGGAGAAAATTTCCACAGTAACAATCGACATCAATTTACTATTACTACATACTACAGTTACTCCTACATTTATTTCCACACGCTGTACTTAATCATTAATTTGAATAGACTTTGATGAAATATTTAGTTTACAACAGATATTGTGTTTCTTTTACATACTTACCCTTGCAGTGATATCATACGAAACGGATACAAGTTGACCACTAATATGTGGACTCCACGCTAAATTCAAAATTTTATTTGTATGACCAGTTAATGTTGTCATACTCTTCTTAGGACTAGAATCTTCGGCATCACCACCACCACCTACCGATATAAAACAAACATAAAATAACTAAACTTCCTATTGCAATGTATAATTAACGATTTATAAATATTTACATTCAATACTAATACAAAATATTAAAGTGGATAAAATAATCTTTTATTTCATTTTATGTCAAAGGATTAGAAATATATTATGTAGGCCTACTGTAAAATTATTTAATATAAAAATGACATATATTGATGTACTGTCTTCATCGACCAACATCTCTATAAAGTAAGATATACAATTAGTTCTTTATTCATAACAAAGAATGCAGCCAAATGAAAGTGCTATATCACCACAACATATAATTAACACCACTAATTAGATGCAGAACATGAGCACTTCACAATAAAAATACAGCTTAACAGCTCCGATACTTTCAGTTTTTTAATTTCACCCCTGCGTCATCAGAAGTCCACACTTTTACTGGACAGCGAAGAAATGGGAATTATGAAAGGACCTGTAAGGATAGAAAGGACAAGCATTCACGGACCAAGCATCGGGATAGCCAAGGGGTTATCGCGCTCGCTATAAGTGTGCGTGGTCACAGGTTCAAATCCCACGTTACCAAAAAAAATGTAGGTCTGCCCTTAAAAGTTAACCAGTTTCGTTAAGACGTTAAAGGCACTAAGTGCAAGATTAGGACTATAAGGGGGCAATCAAAAACATGCATCGGAACTTCTGAATTGTCTGGACAGTGCGTGAGCGCATTGTCAAGAGCAATTCCTGACGTTAGCATTCCACTTTGAAAGTGTCTCACAGTACACCTGAGATGTGATTGTTGTTTCCGGCTCCATGAAATCCACCTAAAGCATAGAGTGAAATCGACATCGCTGGCCGTTCTTCACAACTGGCAGGATTGTTTATACTCGTCGCAATTATTACTCACTGTAATAATAATAAAAAAGTAAACAACAGCAGAGTAGTGAAAGGATGTTTTTTAATGCACCTCATAGTTAATAGAATAGTCAGTCAGAACAGCAGAGAAAGAACGGAAATACCGAAGAATCTACCTTCGTAGATCCAGAGAACCTACAACTGAGATATTTGGTCTTGGCCGTAGAACTAATATAACCAGAATATATACAAAAACGACTAAACTTTCACTGAAAAACCCATATATATATATATATATATATACGGTCCCACAATTTCCTCTTGAATAACTTGTACCAAATTGTTAGGCTTACTTTTGGTGAAAACTGTGTGCGGTATACACGAGTAAATATGGTACAATCCAACCTGTGTTGAGAATTCTAAAAATTTGTACCAAATGCTCAGAGTTCTGAGAGTTGCTTTTCCTATCAGATTAATACCGGAATAATACCTTCAAACTTCCTTTCCACATCCTCTCCCGACCTGAGACAAATACGTCTAAAGGCTAACATACAATTAACTTTGAACAAAGGTTTCAGAAGCTAAAAAAAGTCCTATAAAATTAAATTTTGAAAAGACTTCCCCCACCCCCGTGACTTATTTAGTTCAACGAGACTGCAGCATTCTTAAGCATTGTTTAGTAACTGTTTTATATTCATTACTCTAAAGGTAATTCTTCGCTTTCTATGTTTCTTTTTGTATACTTTTCCGTAATAATTTCTTGGAAAACACTGTCTCATTCTCGGAAAATAATTTTTAAAAAAAGAGCATTATTTTCTGAAGTATGTGACTCATTTTTGTGCTTACTATTACTTCGTAAAAGATAATTTGAGAATAAATACTGCTTTTAAGTAACAATCTTTTGGAATTCCTGATAAAAATTTCTAATTATACTATGGCATTATTATATTTCAACAATACTCATCACCCATTCTTGCAACCATAGAAATATACTAATATTTGGCACCAGAACAAGAACAAAATTATTGTCTCTTCTCCGGAAAAAAATCTTGATATTTTCCAAATTTTATTGTAACTTTTGCTCATCCGAATACAAAATGAGGGAATGCATATCAGTCCACGTTGGCCAAGCCGGTACCCAGATCGGAAAAACTTGCTGGGAGCTCTACTGTTTGGAACATGGTATTGAGCCTAATGGAAAATTAGCCAATGGAAAGGAAAGCATACATGATGAATGTTTGCACACGTTCTTCGCTGACTCCAGCTCAGGGAAGCAAGTCCCGAGAGCAGTGATGATCGATCTGGAACCTACCGTAATAGATGAAGTAAGAGTCGGAGAGTACAAAGATTTATACCACCCCGAACAACTCATTAATGGAAAGGAAGACGCGGCAAACAATTACGCCAGAGGGCGCTACACAGTTGGGCGTGACGTCATTGATCTCGTTATGGACAGGCTTCAGAAACTCGCCGACCAATGCTCAGGATTACAAGGGTTCTTGGTCTTCCATTCTTTTGGTGGAGGCACCGGTTCTGGATTTACCTCTCTGCTGATGGATTCCTTGGCAGACAATTTCGGGAAGACATGTAAACTACAATTCGCAGTATATCCTGCACCACAGATTTCCACTTCAGTCGTCGAGCCTTTCAATTCTATTTTGACTACACATACTACGATGAACTATTCTGACTGTGCATTCATGGTTGATAATGAAGCCATCTATGACATATGCAGAAAGAAGCTAAGTATTGATCGGCCTGCATACGCCAACTTAAATAAGCTGATTTGCCAAGTTGTATCTTCCATAACAGCTTCATTGAGATTTGATGGGGCACTGAATGTGGACCTCAACGAGTTCCAAACGAACTTGGTACCCTTCCCAAGGATCCATTTCCCTTTGGCTGCATATGCTCCGATTGTCTCTTCAGAGAAAGCCTTCCATGAACAGATGTCAGTAGGAGAGATTACCACCTCTTTGTTTGATCGAGATCATCAGATGGTAAAATGTGATCCCAGAGATGGAAAATACATGGCTTGCTGTTTACTGTACCGAGGAGACGTAGTTCCCAAGGATGTGAACGGTGCAATAGCGTTCATTAAAGCCAAAAGCAGTATTAAATTCGTGGATTGGTGCCCAACTGGATTTAAGGTGGGAATTAACTACCAACCGCCAACGGTGTTTCCAGGTGGAGATCTGGCCAAGGTCAATCGAGCTGTTTCGATGCTAACAAACACAACAGCTATTGTAGAAGCATGGTCAAAATTAAACAGGAAATTCGACTTGATGTACAATAAAAGGGCCTTCATCCACTGGTATGTTGGAGAAGGAATGGAGGAAGGAGAATTTGCAGAAGCACGCGAGGACCTCGCAGCTCTTGAGATGGATTATCATGAGGTGGCTGCCGATTCTCAGGACACAGCTTCAGAATACTGAAATTTTAGTCTTCTATTTGTCCTACAAACAACAGCAAGAGATCTATACATTTCCTCTACACATTTATTTTCTGTAAAAGTTATACAATATTCTTCATAATGTAAAATAACACATTTTCCGATTAACTTTTTAAGTATCTTTGTGGGAATAAATAGAATAGTTTGATTTATAATTGAGTTTGAGTTTTACTGAGTAGAACAGGCTCTATGCACAGTTTAAGTGTCCTGAAATTAGTTTTAAGGTGATAATAATTACATCATTAGTAGTTAATAGGAAAAAAGATCATAAAAAATAAACATACGACAAAATATCTATAGTACTACAACTCTAATTACAAACAAAACATACGCAGGAATCCATTTTTAGATATGTATAACATATATTATCACTGATTATTCAGTTGCAGTGCTTCTGAACCTATTTTCGTTCGCGGCACACTATCCTTCGTAGTGCGTTCCCGCGGCACACTAGCGTACGAGCAACAATACGGGAGACTTGGTCACTAATATTTTTTTTGTTTAAAAATCAGTTCCATTTACGCTATAAGTTAAGATTTTATTCATTAACCAATAATTTCGCTGTAAAATAAACGTTTAGGCTCAAGAATATTTTTCCTTGTTCCTTCTTCAAAATAAATATTGAGAGAAATTATTTGAATTAGCTACGTGTACCAGCAAAATCAGTCTCAGAAGATTCGCGGCACACCGGCTGAGAACCACTGTCGTAACTTGATTATAGGTAGAACTCGTTCTCCATATCGGAAATAGACTGATTACATCGATTTTTGCTTTCTGGCAGCTGAGGAAACTACTTTTCTCCATTCATGCTATGGACGAAGGAACATGTAAGAAACTTAGGACTCTAGATCTAAACTGTCAGTGTGACGTCAACTATCAAAATGCTTTACTGCTGAATTATGACAAAAAATTCCCTCTTTAGGTGATCGATCTGACAAGAGGATTGAGGAAAAATATCCAATGAAAACATCGATCGTGATATATCAGAAATAATGTAAGTGAAACGTGCCAGATTATGCCATTACTTTTTTTTTTTTTTTTTTTACAAGAAACCTTGAGAGAGGTAAATATTGAAATTAACACAGAAAAACTGAGTTACCGTGACTCGAGCCCGGATCTCCTAGTTTTCGGTCGGGTATGCTCGATATACTCGACAATTTCAATATTCAATATAAAAAGTTTCAATATTTATCCCACATAAGATTTCCTGTGAAAAAAGGTAACAACATGTATTTTTTCGAACTGCACGACTGTAGACAAATTCTTCAACTGGGAGAGTGTTAAGGTATGAGCAACATTCTATTACAAAGAACTGGCCGTGCCGTGGTGGTGTAATACCTGACCGGAAACTGGGAGATCTGAGTTCGAGTCCGGTTCACGGAAGCCGACAATTTCTCTACTGACAATTTCAAGTCCCAATTAGCTCTTATTAGAATGTAAAGATCAGAAAGTGTTACTTTTTTTTCCTTTGTCTGCGTAAATACCAGATTGCCTAGAAATTAACACACAAAACTAGGTCCAATGAACAAGACTTTCATAGATTTAAAACGTAACTGCTGTCATATTTATTATTAACAGCATCGTAAGTTACAGAATAAGAAAGAAATATGGATGATCAAGTAAAGTCTTTTCAGGGCACGTT
>JAGDQP010032770.1:0-11002 GCA_022664845.1 Lepisma saccharinum | reverse complement strand
TGAACTCTACCTGATTTGAATTAAAAGTACTACAGCGAATTACCGTTAAACATTAACTTTGGATCAAAAATGAATTTTCAGTGGTTTTTTATTTATTTATTTATTATAGAAATACATCTTATAGGAACATAGTTGCATTGGATGTGGTCAATCCTAATATACATACATATATATAAATTTTACAAACTAATATCGTACCTTATTATAATTATAGTTACAGGTACATTTCTAGCTAACGCCTGTGTTCAACATATAAATTTACTCAGCATAGAAATAAAATCATATAAATTACAAGTTTTACATTTACATTTACAATTAAAATATATTATGTTTTTAAAGTCATAATTTACTACAAAAGTTAAAACAAGATACAATTTGCTTGTACGTCTTATAAAAAAAATGAAATGTAAGTACTTACAGATTTCTAAGGTTAGTTTTTATTTCATCAAAAGTATAACCTTGAATTTGTATAAGTATCTTCTTTATTTCATGTTGGAATTTTGAGAGGGGGAGGTTTCTAAGTCCCAAGGGCAGAATATTTAGAAATTTCAAACCTTGTACGACGTATGTTCTATTTGCTCTTGTAAGTCTTATTCTTGGTTTTATCAGTAGGTGTTTGTTCCTCGTGTCATGATTGTGTACACTCTGACCCGTGTCAAAATCATTTAAATGTGACCTCACAAATATCAGTGATTGGTAAATGAAACTACTCGCTATGGTTAAAATGCCAAATTGCTTAAAGTAGCCCCTACATGATTCGCGGGCTGAAAGATTAAAGACTATCCTAATAGCCTTTTTCTGCCACAAAAATACATCCTTTGCTCTGGTAGAACCGCCCCAAAGAAGTATGCCGTAACTAATATGACATTGAATAAGTGCGTGGTATGACATTTGTAAGTAATTCTTTGATAAAGAATATTTCAAACGTCGTAATAAATACAAGTTCCTTGCTATTTTTTAATAATATTGTCAATATGATAATTCCATGATAACTTACCATCTAAGTGCATACCCAGTAACGAAACAGACTTTCTAGAATTCAAGCTTAAGATATTATTGTTTAAAGAAAACAGCATATTCTCTGTTTTACCTGGATTTAAGATTAATTCATTTTGGCTGAACCATTTACTAGCACTCCTTAATTCTGTTTCCTTCTCAGTAAGTAAGCAAGATAAATTTCTATTTCCTAGTAAAATTGTTGTGTCATCGGCATATAAAACAGGTCTTACCCCTAATGATTGATCGAAATCATTCATATACACTACAAACAAGAAAGGCCCAAGAACAGAGCCCTGTGGAACACCTCTGTTTGTAGTCATTGGTTGAGAGATATTATCATTAACTTTAACTACCTGATTTCGATCCCTCAAATATGAAGAAAGTAGGTTTAATGCTTTCCATACTACCCCATATGAGGACAATTTTTTAAGTAATATATGATGGGAGAGAGTATCAAAAGCTTTACTCAAATCAATAAAGGTGGCTGATGTTATTTTCTGCTTTTCTTACATAATATAGATGATATAAGATTAAAAAGGGGCAGGAATGCTGTTTGCAAACTTGTGAAAGATACGGGACATGAAATGGATTGGGATGGTGCTATTGTTATGGAAACAGATAGAAATAAGAAGAATAAGAGAGGAAGAAGAAAAAGTAAACTGTGGTTGTGCTACAAGTGAAGAATTGGACAAGATATTGAAAAGGGAGGAAAAGAAGAAAAATAAGATTGTAAATTCGTTGTTGGTTGTTCCACATTATTTTAATCTGTTTATTTTATTTTAATTATTTTAAAATATTTATTTATTTTATTTTATTTAAAAATAACGTAGTAACTTTATTTTAATGTTATTTTTAATCGGAATCTAACATATTTTATATTTTCATTTTATTTTATTAATTTATTATTTATTATTATTATTTTTTGTGCTATAAAGTTTTCATGGAACTCTTATCATTGAATGTTCATCAGCTTTTTGCTAAAATAGGTGGAAGGATGATTGACAGGTGAATGTTGCTAGAGGAGGGAAGCAACGATGTTCCGGATAAAGTGAACTTTTAATGAACTCTTGAGTTCTGATCAGTGGAAATGAGAGACGAAAAAGTGAAAAATTAATTAGATGTAAAATCTGGTTGGTGCTTATGTTTAGATAGATCTCTTTTCTAAGTTTTAGCATTTACTTTGGTTGTAAAGTCTGAAGAAGAAGGTGTTTTATCCTTGAAACAGTTACACTGCGTTTAGTGTTAAGTAATTGCCTTGTCAACTTTTATAATACTTCCGTGTATATAATCAAGTTACATATTACTCTTATTTTCTCGTTACTCAGTGCTGTGACATTTACTCAATCGACATTAAGAGTGACCTGCCAACAATCAACCTTCTATGGTAGCTTCTATGACTTAAATTCAACTTGGTACCTTCAATCACTCTAGGAAGAGTTTCGTCAATTACAGACATCAATGTATATTTGAGTTTGTACGGTAATACCTGTGGCTCATTATTTTAGTACTATTCTGTAATTCAATCCGAGAGAACCACCAAAATTTAGGGCTATCATTATAATTTTCGACGTATCTACAAAAGATTATGGGAGCATTTCCCCTGAGTTGCATCCCACTTATAATCATAAACATATATTAGGTTTACATTTCGTTTCTTTGTCTTATAAGCTCCTTTACTTAACCTTATGAACATTCTCTTTATAGTTTTAGGCCACTTTAAACACTCAAGTACAGAGATTGTTTACTCTTAACAATAGCTTGTATTGAGAGGACCATTCACCCGTAAATTACACAGTCGAATGTGTTCATGAAATTTCCAGACTAGACATCACTGCACAGTCCCTTTGATACTACTTTGACGGAACACAGAAGCTTCACTTTCCAGAATAAAATTTGGCTATACTATAAAAGACATACTCCTTTGCTCTTTGTCACATTTATAGAGCTAGAATAAAACAGGATTTCTGTAACTTAAAAGAGACAGATCCCTGTAAAGAAGTTTTGAAAATCTAAAATAAAATTTTAGAACTTCTCTAAATATCCTGAATTTTTTAAAATCAAAATCCAAGTTAAGCATTATTTATATTACAATACTTGATATTCTTGGCGGTCAAGGTTTTCATTCACTCTCTTACACAGTTTATTCAAATAAATTATTTATAAAACCAACAGATATTTGCACAGAGCTTTGGAATACAACAGCAGTAAAATATTTGCATTTTAAAATAATGAGAGAAAAGGAGGTACATTTTGTGAAGTGTATCCAAGAATTTCATGTCAAACGATGTAAAAGGCAGGTACGGTTGTTTATAATCGTTTCATGCTCATCTTTCGGAAAATCCTTAGGGAAAATGGGAAATTAGAGAAGCATGAACAATCTTCAGCTCATACGATCAGTGTAGAAATGGAAAACCCAGGAATCAGGTTATGAAGAAACCCATTAGGGCTGAAACTGAAAAAAAAAAAAACTTTGACAACGATTGTACATTTTGCTAAAACAGTTCACATAACTAAATGTGAGAATTTCTAATTTTATTTATGACTTTTAGGCATCTAAGACTCAGGACGGAATAGGGTAGGGGAAAGGATGCGGGAACGTGTTGACCAGAACTTAAGTTGAAGGTACTACCCCGGGATTTTCCTCGTGTGACTGAGGAGGAAAAACTCTGGAAACCCCTAAGTTAGGATGGTCAACCTCTGTAATTGAACCCACGAGCTCCCGAATTCTAAGCCAACGCTCTATCACTGAGCCATGGCTGCTCGATAACTAAATATGATAATCTGATCGAAAGTATTCTTGGTGAATGATGAGTTTGAAACATGGAGAACAGCTCAGAGTGATAGTTTCAATTACCTATTGTCCTTGCTGCTGAATTTCGATCTACCACTTTGAGCCCTGTAAACCTGTAATTCGATCACCCATACCCCTACTAGTGTATGGGTAAAGGTTTGAGTTAATAAATCATTGCAAAAACTAAGTATTACATTTTAAAAAATAAAAGTATTTGGAGAAATCGATCTACCGGTAAGTGCATTGTTCAGAATTATAGAAGCTAAAATCCCTGTGGAGAAATTTTTGCAATAGTGAAAATCCGTTATTCAAAGACAGAAAGTAATGCTGTGACAGGGAGCTGACTGCTCTTGATTTAAATTATGACAATAGATTCAAATTCATTAGCGTTTCTTTAAACCTATTTTAACATCAGTATGTGTTGCAGGTATAGAACTTGTCAAGCTACAAGACAAATACTGTATGAAAAATATAAGTACTATTTTCAGTCTTACCCTAATTTGTAACACCTTACAAAAATACCTCTAGTAGTACTATATGAAAGAGTGACGACATCTTTAATGTTATTTCCTTTGAATTGAATAGTAGGCCTACTTCGAATATAGCTTGGACTGTTGGAAATTTGAGAAATAAGATTTCAGAAAGTTCTTTACAGAAGAACACACTGTAGAGCACATCTTGACTTTAACAACAACTTTTTACAGGAATAGAACTCAAAAGGTCAAAGTTTTTTTATATAGTTTGCAAGACATTTACAAACTGTTTAGCAAGTCACCTACAATTGGAAATTATTTTCCATGAAATTCAAGCAGTAATCAATGATCCAGCTCGCAATATTACAGAATGTATTGAAATGAGATAGTTATCTCATTACATGATAGTGAATGCTGCTCCAAGAGCTTTAAATTTACAGATGTGTTCAACTTATTAGACTCACTCCAGAATATTTCAAAATTTATTTTTGTATCTAACTACGAAGACCTATTACGTCAAATAATACGGCCAAACTAGTAACATTCTATTGTGCATTTGTGTACATTAGAACTAGAGTACTTGTATCACTCTTGAGCCGCAAATGGCAGCATTGAAAGGGCGTTCTGTAGATCATGTTTGAGTTATGACATAGTTATTGTGTTCCTTTTGCCAACAAGTTAGCAGTCCAACTCGCTTTTCATTAAAGTTCTATGATGATACGATATTATTAATGTTAAACAGTTACAGTTCATCATTTTAAAGTACTTTCAACGTGTTTGTTTCTTTTTATATTTTTCTTTAAAGTTCTGTAATTTCGACATAAGGTGAAATGTCAGAGAGACTTTCCTCGCATAAAGTTGAAGTTGTGAAAGATTTTCTAGAGGAAGAAAGATAACACAAAGACATTATAGATCGATGGATGTAAAAATATATACGAAGAATCTGTGTTACGATGAGAGAGAAACAATGGCGGTTTTTCAGGCGAAGTGGGTGAAGCTGTACTTCACCTATTATTTGATTTCTGTATTCCAAAAAATCATAAAATTCCAGCAAGAACAACACCAACTCGCTTTATTATCGTTTTGCCTACAAGTAATTCACAATACTGACGCTAGAAGGCGCCATCCGTCTCGCAAAGTAGGCTCCTTTAGTTTCTCAGCAAAAGGAAGAAAGGAAAGGAAGCATTTAGGATAGTCCCTATCTATCTTCTTTTCTACTAATCTTGAGCGGAAGTGAGGTACGCTATTTGTAGCAGAAGGTGAACTTCTCGGTCAGGCCATTCTGACCAATCAAAAGCGGTCTGGAGCTTAGCGCTGACAGAAACCTACTCCTTTCTTTCCTACTCTGTGGCGCCTGTGAAGTTCTCTCTTGCTCTTTCCAAAAGAGATTCTCTGCCCAATGCATAGTGAGATACTTTACTTGTTTACTCCAAATCCCACCTTAGCAGCACTATTAATGGTTGCGACAGGGTTGGAAACTACATGATAATTACCACGGTCGTCAGGAGTTTCATCGCCTGTACGATGTATAATCAAGATTTTACCACTAACAAATATACAGTAAATGGGATGCTTAACATCTTAGCTAAAGTATGTACGATTTTAAAACCAAGTAAGTTGATCTATCATCACGCTTTTAAGATAAAAAGAAGGGAAAAATTCAAACGCACGTTGCGGACGAACTAAAAGACATTCAACGTAAATATAACTATCCAGTTGCTGAAGTCTTCTCACTCAGTGTTGAATTCAGAGAATTCAGGAGGTGATGGGGGTAGGAATTGCGCTAAAAGAGGAACTTTAATTTCAAGAACAATATTTTACCTTTCGCTATGGCTCATAACAAACTCCCTGGAGAATTTTGAAGATCAAATGGGTATTTCTCTCGTTCCGTCCCCTATGTTCATCATTAGTACCATCAGATTAATTATTATACACGCATATCGGATTGGTCCTATGTCAAAGCCAAGTACTCACCTTTGATGCTGGGGACATCGGATCGATCCCTGCTCATGCTGTGTGGGCTTTGTGGTGAACAAACACCGTGTGCATGAGTTTTCTCAAGGTGCTCACGTTTGCTCCCACTTTCTTCATTCTACCAATTCATCCCATCATCATAAGCCATAGTTGTCTAAAGGCCTTAAAATGATTTTTTTTTTTAAATCGAAGCCAAGTATGAAAGTTAACCCGGTCATAATCCGGAGTATATACAAATTTGATAAATGACATAAATATTTATATTAACTTTATATTAGTGACATTAATATATATATTTATAAAGCGCCATTTATATTAATTGGTCGCATCTTCACTATTAGGTTTGAAAGATTGCTTAAAAATCTTGTCGGTGATAAAATAATCGTGTAAGTTTATAATGCAGATACATGCATTGATTATTTATATGAAGAAAATTTTAATATTAATATCTGTTCAATGCATAAAATGAAAACAGCGAAATAAGTTAACTAGTTAGAGATGCTCGCTCAAGCTGATACTGACAAATCCTCCAGGATTTTCCCTGGTGCGTGAGGATTTCATCCCCGGCCTTTGATTCCGAATATCATCCTAACCAGGGATAAATCTTTACATTTCTACCCAAACAGATAGTAGGTTGAAAGTTACAAGCAAATACTAGTTTTATAATCCTCTTCGTAATTTATAACAAATCGAACACTGCCTAAACCATTACCATGAAGCATAACACAGATTAAAATGTTTACATTCGCAGATAATGTGGTCTAATGACACAGATATCAGTAATTGTTTAGGGCAGATATTTAAGCAGATTATGAGGTAACAGAATTAGCAGTTAAAGCTTGTGTAAAATTGTATGAAATGGAACCTGTCGGTCTAACGTGAATAGAAAAATAGATTGTTTTTGTAGATTTGTACCTAATATACGAGAGCCTGTTAGTTCATTAACGTGACGCCGGATGCGGTGGTCGACAGACTTGAGGCAGAAGATTTTAGTTCACAGAGTGTCGGCAACGTGTCGCGAGTGGTGTTTGTGGAAATTTAAACTGAACTACTCGTATGTTTGAGACTAGCGAAGTAATTACTACTAAAATGACATAAAAGGGAAGTTTATGAAACGTCCTTGTATCTGATTGAGTTTCTGTCTACTATTTCCTTCATTCTCTTCATGGAACCAAAGCTTGATGGACAAATCATTTCTATGAATTTAGTTGTAGGCATTCTCGGAATACTGCGTTTAAGAAAACATGCCAATTCACTCAGTCTTAAGGGTGGTGTGGAAAAGGCTAAAAAGTAAAGGTTCTGATGTGGAACCGAAGGGAAATTACGATACCAAAATGTAATCTAGTTTTGGTCGTTTTTCGCCTCATGTGCATCTCTGAATAAGTGCTATATTACTCTAAAAGAGAACCCTACTTTGGTAATAAGAAAAAAATCTATAATTGCATGAAATACGTCATGAGAACGTGAATCAAGGTTTTAAAAAGAATGCTCAAGTTGATTTGTGGAGTTACATTTAAATTTGAATATTTAAGGCCGTTGGGAAACGTACTTTGGCTCTGGTCGAATGGATAATGATGCGAGAATCGGTGGAATGACGCAAAAATCCACGCACAAGGCCTTTGTCCACTACATAGCCCGCATAGTACGAACCGGGGACCCGATGCACCAAAAGTTCTATGGAGTTTCACTGTTTAACAAATTAGTTTACAAACTCAAAAAATGTATTTCTATTTCAATCAAAAATGTACTTAGCACAGCCATGTGAAGGTGTGATCATTTTGAAAAAAAGTAGCAAACTGACTGAAACAGTGTATTGTTTTAGAAGGTAGAAAATCAGTATTAAGGAGAATATGAAATAATAATAATTGCATGGTGTATTGGGGAGGGGCAATCCAGCAGAATGCTCAACATTGAGTAATATGAGTAAATGGCATTAGGAATAAATCGGTAAAGTCTGAATATTCAGGATAACTGTTACCAGTAGGTAATATGAAAGCGTGTTTATATATAAATGTTTTGGTAGCTGTTTCAACCACGAGCCGCCACTGGAGAGAAACAAACAAATCAGCAAAGCAGAGTTGGAAGGAGTGGGAAGGGGGAATTGCGAGCTGTCCTCCAATAAACATAAAGCTTTCCAAACATTGGCTCTGAAGAACAGAAAAACACTTTTAAAGACTTAAGCATATATTGTTATGGTGCAGAAATTTTTCCTGGAAGTATGACAGGAACTCTTTGTGTAGGGGTCCAAAAGTCACGCTGACCAAGGAAGAAATGACAAAATACTTCACACAGTGCACAGAAGTCTCTACATGGTCTCGGATACTCTTAACTATATAAGAAGCCCCCTCCAGTGAGCACAAGGGCTGAAACACTAGACTTTTAATGAATGCAAAAAAATATGTTTCACTATATCTTATGAATGTTTACGATATGTTCGGTGTCGACCTGGCCAGATGTTCAAGTTCCAATGTGTAAATCATCTTATGTCAATCATGGTTTAGATTGTAATGTCTATCTTTGGATCTGGGAACCTTTATATAGTAGAGGAAATAATGCAGCAAGACACATACTAAACGTTCTTCAATAGCAACTCCTTCTACAGATTGTAGCCTGATTTGGTGACGACTCATTTACCTTATGTACTATGGAGCGCCCTCCCACCAAGCTAACAGTGTCAAAAATATTAGTAATGTTTAAAAACATACGTGACATGTAATAATATGAGAAAGGAATTTAGTAACAGTAAATATAATTAATTTAAAATATATGCCGATACAATTTTGTACAAACAAATAGAAATAAAATAAGGAAAATGGACTATGAGGCCAATAATTTGAACACATCTGTATTTGAGCACATCCACAAAGAAGGGACAGAATTGCAGGGTCATCTTGCTGGAAATCAGAAATGAGAGTTTGGTCATTACTTTCCATGTGATATACGAACTCCTCAGTTCGTTCTCTTACCTCAGCAATGCTTTGCAAGAGAACTTGAGTTTTTGCCAAAATAATTCTTCCCCACTCGCCTTATTCTTACAGGAAAATTACAATAGCTGGATATTGTAAAGCAATGTTGAAAAGTCAACAACTCTTCGCTACTGTGAAAATGTGATCGAAAACAACGAAAAAAGGTTCAACGACAAATCAAATGATATGATATTTCCAAGTTATTTTGAGATCTTTCAATCACTAGTAGATTTACAAAACTCCGACGTGAGAAATTTTGTGGCGATTTTCCGTTGCTTAATGTGGAAGGTGTACTAGCTGAGGAGATTACGGCTTGAGAAATGATACTTCTCACAATGTAAGATCATACTGTATATGAAACACTGTATTTAACAATTTAGATTTGATGTCACCAGAAGAGTGATGCTTACAATGCTAAATAGATATAGAAAGTAGATGACTACCATGAAGCCATCAGGGAGAATTTGCTTAAGTTCAGGAATTTGGATGTCACTCAAGAGAACTAGTTAAAGCACTAATGAGGAAATAGGAGATTTCCCTTTCGGAAACGTAAAGGAGGGAATTTTCACCGTCGCGGGTAGAATAGGAGTTTCAATTAGCAGTACCTTCAAGGAGTGCCCTAACAAATTTTCCAATGCAAAAATGAGAGCATTTCTTGTCTTAGATTGAAGTACAGAAATTTATCGAAATACTGAACTCGAGTGTTCCTTCAGAAGTTACAGCAAATAATAACGCTTGTACTTTTATATTATATACTTATATTGTAATAATACTAATAATAAAAAAATCAAGGGGTGATTATCAAACACTTTCTGAACTATTTTTTTAATAATTTGTAATACACTTTTGAATAATATTTTCTGTGAGAATATGTTTATTGTTTATTACAAGAAACTGAATCCAAGAACTTTTATTAACCCAGTAATCTTAGCATAGAATATTCTACATTATGCATCTATTTTATATTTTAAAGCGTAATTTTTCTATTCATCGCATATCGCACATTATTATTCTTCGCTACCATTGGAATATAATAAGTTAAATATCTCCAAACGCTATCGATACTCAGAAATATGTATGAATATCGGAATGAATGTCATGATATCTTTTCGTAGATATGGGATCTTGTAAAGGGGCTATTCCTGACCAATAGATTTTCTGAAGCTCTATTAAGAAAAGAATTAAGGAAGATATCTCAAAATGTCATTGCAATATTTCGACTTTTTAGTTCTTATTTATTTTTTATTTACAGAATTTTATGAGCATTATTTACATGTAGAATATCGTGAAATGATTCGTCATTTTTATTCTGCTTAGAAGAGAGATTGCATAACATTTGATTAGTTTTCTGAAGTCGTTAGATGATTTATTCTTAGGCATTTCTAAATGTTGAAAAGACTTATCTCTAATTTTCTACGCCAGCGTTTCGCAAACTGTGGTCCGCGGACCACAGCTGGTCCTCGAGGTCAGCTGTTGTTGTCCTCTGCTATCTAGATTAGAGTGAGCATTAGCAAAAAAAGAGGGAAAATCAAGTTCAAGAGAATTATTTTAGAATCAAAAAGAACCATTTCGTCTGAGTCCATAAAAATGCAATGTTTCTTGAAAAGTTGGAGAATTATAAATTCGCTCGTTTGTGTGAGAATAAATGTGCCCTTACTTGGCACTATTCATGATTGATAGGTCTTTTGTTTATGAAGTATAAAAGAAAGGAAGAAATTATACAAATTCTATTCTGAAATATGAATGGCTTATAGTCCTATATAATATTCTTGATAAACTTCAACAATTAAACAGAGACT
>JAGDQP010032769.1:0-16301 GCA_022664845.1 Lepisma saccharinum | reverse complement strand
GTTCTTTCAGATGTCGTAGCGGGTACCTTTCAGTGTCAATTTGACTTTGGATAAAAGCTAGAAATCACAAGCCGGGCTGTATCGAATTTGGCAAATGACAGGAATGCCGTTCTTTGCCAGGAAAAATTGGATCAAGTGCAAGGAATAGACTGAGGTGTTATCCAGATGTGGGTGCGAATTTTTGAATCCACAGGTCTGCTCTCTTGCGACGAACTGGATCACGTAGGCGACGGAGAATATCAAGATCACCGTCAACGGCGATCCTCCACTTGAAACTGCACACTTGTACGGCGATCTGTCACCCTCCACCGACGTGAGGCCATCTTTGAGCAGATTGTACCACTATTTTATTTTATTTACTTCTCATGGCATCATCGCCAAAAGCTTGTTGAATCTTGCGTATTGTTTCTGCGAGGCTATCTTGAAGTTTCTGGGAAGCTTTGATGAGTTATCTTTGCTCTGTCATTTAACCCGAACTCAACTCTGACTAAGAAGAACCACACGACATTATACATTGGCTCTTTAACAAATGCTGAAGCAAGCAAGGATTACGTCACCCAACAGATGTGCGCATGAAGAGTACTCGCGTTGCAGTGTGTTGTCATCCACTACCTGCCTCAGAGAAAAAAGGTCGGATACTTTTCAGACATGCCTTTTAAGTATCTCATCTTATGTAACACTTATTTGACCTTGTGAAACTGCTAAGCCATCTTGAAATCGTAGTACTTATGCAGTTGGACAAAATACAGAGACAAGCTGCAGGAGAAATTGGGGCTCGCTATTTGTATGGAGATTTCTTTTTGGTTTTTTCTGAAACAAAACAGTTTTATATACCGATAAAAAAAGACTCATTGCTTTATAAACCTTCAAAGCTATTTAGCAATATTTGTAAAACTTATCAAAACAAATTACATTTTTCATTTAACTTTCACGGTGAAATTTATGTATTAAAACCTTATTTCCCTATATTATTATCATCACTGTTTCATAGCTTCTGCACTCATAAACAGAGATTATAGATTTAAGTTAATGCTTTTCGATGTGCGATGAAATTTACTAACCAATTTTATCATACCGGTTAAACAAAACTAGGAAAATTGACTTTTGTTTGAATAATGCAATTTCCAGTAGAAACGAAAACAGCACTGAAATATTTAACGATATCCCTGTTTAGTGGAAGAATGGCAGTTTCATTGGAACCAAAAAGCATTCTGGTTATTTTCTTCATACGCAAACCACAGTAAAGTGAAGTTACACCTCCCAATTGTGTCCATCTTTTTCATTTTGTCAACCAAGGTCACCTTACACACGTGCGGTGACTACACAAAGCACATTTGCGTTCAGTGCCATCTATTGGGAAAGCACTCTCTGAAGTCGTGTTGCGACGTGTACAATTTAGATCTGTAAATATAGATATGAATGTTTGAAGGTGTCAAAACACGGTTACCACTGGCTGTATCAGATCGTAGTTAGGTGCAAAGAATGAGTCGTGTATTCTCAACTGTGTAAACTTTCTTTTAAAGAGTGTAAGATCAAGGATTGAAATACGTAAAATGCATTTTAAAGTATTTTTTTTACAAAACAGTAACAGGTCACTGTATCTTATCTGCATTTCTCTTTGTTTCCTAGAAGCTTGAAACTGTTTTGAAAATTTCGGATGTAAATAGTGTGGTATTAGGAATTGTTTGCTGGACCTCATAACAGTCTTAAGTTTTCTTAGCTAACACTAATACTTATAAATAAAAATAATTCCTGAATAAATAATTACAGCGTCACATTCTTAGTTTGCCCGTCAGATACTTGTATATCGTCAGCTTAAAAGTGAAACACATTAAGGTTAATGTAGAGCAAAGATCTTCAACAAAAGATGACAGCACTATCTCCGTATATGTCTAATGTATTTTTATCGTTGCACGAAATTTCAATGATGCTCGTTGCACCAATTCAAGAGTTCGACCAATGCCGATTTTTAATTCTATTTTTTGTTCATTGTTGAAAGAACTTCATTGTTTCGGTTTTGATATTCATAACAACGATCAAACGATTTTAACAATTAAGATCTACGAAAATAAAAATCAGCATTGATCGAACTCTCGAATTGGTTATGAACTTTCTTCCCTGAAAGTTAGAACTCTCTTGGCTTGAATTTGTAGGAGCAGCATTGAAATTTCGTGCAACGATGAAAATAAATTAGTCATATACGAAGGTAGTGCTGCCATCTTTTGTCGGAGATCTTTGCTTTACATTAACCTTAAGTAATAAAAACTAGTTTTTAGAAAACTAATGAAATCGAAATTGTGATTTTGAACCACGAAACAAATACTGGAAAAATAAATGCCAGAATTATATTTCTATGCGCTTTATTTACATCACTTGCCTACTATGTATACAAGATTATTTTCATGACGTCTTTTTTGTGTTATTTTCTAGTCAAGATAAATAATCAACTGACTTGATGAATTCCCTAATTGTTAATAAACACACATTTATTAATGATAAATATTAATGATCGTCACCAATCGAAAGAAGACACATCTTTAGCCTCGATACCCAAAATCGCACATTTTTGCTTAATGTGTATGTCTTGTAAGTCGACGATATACACTATAACATTGTCCAAAAATGACTCCTTTACATATAGCTTTTCTCATGCTGTGAAACCCCTGAATTCGTTATTTTTTAAAAAAATCAAAGAAGTAAATATATGCATTTCCGGCATAATTCAAAGACTACTCAATATTAGCATCATTTAGCTCATTGTTGAGATAACCAATTAAGTAAACTCAATACTTTCCACACGAAATAACCAAAACTGTGTATCTGATCCACTGATTCAGATTTCGAAATACTTCGAAGATCATTTTGATTTTTCTCAGCAGTTGTGGTCTAGTTGCGTAGGTCTAGTAGATGTGCGAATGAGCACGGGCGAGCTATCATAATTCCGAGTTCTCCTTACACTAGCCATTCTGATCAGGCTTTCCATGGATTCAGTAACTTCAAGGAAATCCCGAAATAATAACTGAATTACGGTCTAAATTTTTATCAAGCTTTTCCTACGATAAAAGGAAAAGATTTAACCCTATTGCTTATACAACCCACAATTCAATAAAATACAGTTGGTAGTCTGATATCAAGGGGCTACGCAACTACCAGTATTCTGCAACTTCTATGAAACTACTACATTTGTTGTTAGTGAAGTTATGGAAAACTGTATTCGGTAGCTCATTACCTGGCCTCCAAGGTCTATAACCAGTTTTATTGTAAAGTTGGTCATTGACTGAAGTAGCCAATGACTTGTCCCAAAACTCACGACGTCACAAGCGATCAAAACTGGAACTTTGCCCTAGTTCCGGTATGAAGAAACAGAAAAGATAATATTAAAATAAATTCTCTCTAACTTCGGAACTACAACAGATTTCACCATGGGAATTGTCATTGACGTTGATATACACACTGACGATGCTACATTATGTTTTACATCTTTCCGAAAGAGTAAAATATCACTGCAGTGTATACTTTGAGCATGGTATAATAAATGCTGGTCAGATAACTCATTTTCGTTCTACTAATGAAAAAAAAAAGATCAGCAATGTTGTAGGAGAAAGTTCAATTTTTTTATCGCACTTCTAAATTCTCTGTTACAGGTTACAAAGCTCTGACCACATATAGTGCTGACAATTTAACTTGAAACATGGTTTATGTAAACAAAATGCCTAGCTAATCTTTCCACTCCCTCTCCATTTCTCGCCCTCCTGTTACATCCGAGTACTATAGTTACTGTGGTATAGTGGCTCCAATTCGCTGAATTTACCAATAACATAACACTAATATAAATTAAAATGGTTTGCTTTTAGAAATGCGTAATCATGGATCTATTGAATTGAAGTGGATTTTATTTTTGACCTTTAGTCATCTATAGCTCTGATAGGAATGGCGATGGGGAAGATTACGGGAATAAGTCGACCAGAAATTGAAGATACCATTCTGACATTTGCCTGCTGTGACTGAGGAGAAACCCTAAAAAAAAACTCAGTCAAGATGGTCGTACGCTAATATTGAACCCAGGACCTGCAGAATGCGAAGCCAAAGCTCTAAAACAAAGCAACGACCGCTAGCTTCATGCATCTATAAAAACATTTGAAAACTAAAGTGTTTTATGCTTCTCTTTGAAAAACCTTTTGTCGATGAATCTGAGCGAGGAGGAGGATTATGAAAATTCATGCTGGAAGGAATGCTTCATTTAGAGCAAAGAAAACTCGATTTCCAGAGAGAAAAAAATGTGTGTCACAGGTATATTTTGTACATGTGACGGGTAAGGGCTGGCAGGAATTGGATTTAATTTTAAGGACTAGGTAAATTTCGCCTCAGGCCGGATGGATGCTGGTGTAATGAAGAAAGTTGGAGGAAACGGGAAGATGGGCAGGCCACGTAGCTCGGATGGGGAAAAAATGATTAAATTTCATCGTAGTTGGTAAGCCGGAGGAAAAGAGGTCTTTGGGAAGACCGAGATGTCGTTGGGATGACAATATTAGAAAAGACTACGAGAGGTAGATGTTCAAGATGAAAACAGGCTTGATGTTGCCCAGGATAGAATCCAATGGGGAACGTTTGTTACTGCGGTGATGAACTTGCAAGTTCCGTAAGCCATAGAGTTAGTTAGTTCGATCAGATACTGAATGTGTTAGAGGGTCTAATCTGCATTGGTTTAATCAGTCAATGACCAAATCTACAACAATATTATTTATAAACCTTGGATTCGAAGTAATAAGTTGCCGAATACAGTTTCCCATGACATCACTAGCAACAAAGTGCTCGAGTGCTAACGACAGAATACTTCTGCAAAGTGCCTTTTAAAGTTGCAGAATAGTTGTGTGACCCCTTAATACCAGGCAACTACCTGTATTTGATTGAAATGTGAGCTGCATAGGCAATAGGGTTAAACAGTTTTCTTTTTATCGTTGAGCAAGCTAGAAATTAACAGTCGTTGAAACTTTTAAAAGGGAGTTATGGTTTGAGGTCAAAATATTGTAAACAATTGGTTTAAACTTTCTGTGTCCATAAAATTTTGTGTACATAACTTTTATTTGGTTGGTGAAGGAAGACTAGGTTTCAAAAGGACCGTAATTTAGGGCATGATTCTTGCATTCATTTGAGATTACTAACTGAATAAAACGAAAGCCTGTCAGAATGACCAGCATAAGGAGAATTTAAGAGTAACCTAGACATTTCCAAAAGTGTCCTGCAGGGATCCTCCGGACAAAGTTGGGATATCCCATGGAAATCCCTTGGATGTTCATGGGATATATGTGGAATATAGAATGTACTAGAACGTTTCCTTTGAAATCCCATATAAGTCCCAATCATGTCGTACGCGCTTTCCATGAAAATACAATTTCAGGGACCAAGGCGGATATTTGGACGTCCAGTGGATGTCCTAGTGAAGACCCATGGGATCAATGGGATGTTCCTTGGACATCAGAATGTCCTGGGTAGGACGTCTCTTGAACGTCCGTGGGACGACCCTGTGCTATCTAGGTCATTTCGTCGTACAGGGTTAGAATGACGAGAAAACTAACTTTGTCATGGGATTTCTTGGAACATTCCAGCGCAGATTGATATATAACTTGACCTGACCCATTTACTATTTTGAAGCAGAGTGAAAATGGACGCTTTCAAGATGGCGGACATTGTCGTTATACCCTATTTTATTGGAGTATGATCAGTTTTATTTTTTAAAAAATCATTAAAAAGGATTTATTTTAAAAACACGCTTTTTAAGATGGACTAGAAAGTAAAAAATTAATAAATTGAATTAATCTTATGAATCGGAAAATAAAAGCGTGGGTGCTCTTAGATATTATGATTTTATGATAAGGTAAGCAAGAGCACCCACGCTTTTATTTTCCGATTCATAAGATTAATTCAAGTCATTATTTTTTACTTTCTAGTCCATCTTAAAAAGCGTGTTTTTTAACAAAAAATTCTTTCTTAATTATTTTTTTCTGTATAATAGATAAATATTAAACTTCCTGCGAGATAGGCAACCCAAAGTTAACAAAATAGTTGCGGCATTGCGCGCATTTAAAGATAATTTCGAATTATTTTAATTAATTAATTACAGTGAACTGGATTATTTTGTTGTATATCTAATGATTGAATATTGTATTTTCATTGGAAGCAAGCAAGTTTACAAAATTTCAAAGAAATCGGATCATGGGAAGTGAGTTGAAAATCAATTACAAGATTTGTACCAGAGATGATTACAGAGCAAGTTAATATAAAGCGTGTAATTAGATAACGCACACGATGGCTTGGGTATAATTTTTGGTACGAGTTCCTGCAAACCAACCTACCGTATTGCAATTCCTGAAAGGGAATGGAGTGCTTAACATGCTCTTGTTCTGTAGGTTCTATACGTACGGACTTGAGCATGTGATTTTGTAAGAGGACTTGATAGCAGGGATGGTTGGTCGGGTCCCCTTGTTTATTTGCTGACTATAGCAGCTAAAAGTTTGGCTGTGAAGGTTCACCTAGGCACTACATGCAAATTTTCATCAAAATCGAGCTCTCTCACCTGGTGAGTGTCCCTTGTAAGAACACGCTCCCATTGATTTCAGACGTAAAAATCGAAAGTGGCGTATCTTTACCCCGGGTGCTCATCCTCAGGCCCAAATTTTGCAGATTACTATCTCTGATATTAGGCTACATGTCTGCCAAGTTTGGTCAAAATCTCGTGGTCAGCGGTATGGTCAGTCTCTAGTGAGCCATATCAAAATTACATTCAAAGTACGTATTCGAACCTGGATCAGTCGAAGTTTCATCAACTGGAGTTATTTTACACAGGTTTTGGTTATTTTCCGTTGATAGTTGTGGTTTCACTAAATTGGTTACCCTAGCAATTTACTAGATGATGCTGATGATGAGTATCCTTTGAATGATGATGGATTTTCTCCCCTTATACTTTCTAACATGATAATGAATCCAGGGAATTTACACTTACATGATGAAATCTAAGTATTTTAATCGGAGTCATTTTATAAGGTACAATGTAATAACTCATATAATAATATCTGACGCTAAAAAAGCTGTGCCGAGAGGCGCAGTCTCTCGTGGGGGTGAGTTAGCATTGGAAATCTAATGGGTTATCTTATAAGTAATATTGTCCCCTCTGTCACAGCTACAGGAGTTACATATTATCCTGGTGAATATGTATAGTTTCTTGTAACTTAAATTGTTAGTTTTCTTACCTTGTTAGTTACAATAATATACGGATAGACTGCTAAACTATGCACCCCAAATTATTCGGTTCCCTCTGCGCTGTCCATGATAGCAATGAGTTCCTAGTTTGACGTTCTCGTGACATGCGGCACCTTTGATCGAAGGAAGTTCAAAATTCGCCACGTTTGAGATCTACTATTCCATTCGTCAAGTACTCACTGTAATGTCTCTTTGGAAGTCCATCAACGCTTATCGATTCACCATGTTGACTATCAGTGCTTATGTTTGATGTATCTTTAGAAGACTACACACAGAAACTAGCGTTATAGAGTTGGTACATTCGGTTGGAGAGAAATAGAAGCGAGTTGAGTCAACGCCTCCAGTTATTCCATGAACTACGTTATGTCATTGGATGTAATATCTTTCTTCGATTTGTTTACAAACCCTTATCAGTCCGTTGCTGAGTGGAGGTCGTCGCTAGAGGTTTCCATTCTGCTCTTTTTGCAGACATTTTATCGTCTACATTCTTCCAGAAGTCCTTCTTATCTTACCTTTTCATCTCTTTTGGTCTTTCCGTTTTCCTATCTCAGCTCTTTGAGTTGGATTCTATGATCGGTTTTGTCCATCTATCATCATTCTGCCTTACTATGTGTGTGTGTTCAAACCATCTTCAGTTTGATGTTTTAAATTAAAACTTAGGAGAATATGTCCTGGACTCCAGGTTTAGATTTTACTCATTTTTATTGCTTTGTTTGTTTCTTTAAATTGTTTGTTTGTTTCTTTCTTTTCTTTTTCTTTCTTTCACTCTCTTTTCTTTTTCTCTTCCTTTTATCTTTCTTTCGTTTTCTCTCTCTTTCTATCTTTCCTGATCTCTCTCTCTAAGTTAATTGAAATTGTAAACAAATAATAGCGTGGACATGATGCACCACAAGCAATATGATACAGGTATAGAATGCTTACACTAACATGAATACTATCTTTATAGTTTTCTTCATGCACAGAATCAATATAGACTAATTTCCACCCATTGTGAAAACCATAAGAAAACTTTGAATCTCTTCAATTTACGAAGAATCAATAGCACTAAAATCCAATCAAATATTTTCTCCCATTTGCATTTTGTTTCAAAACAATAATAGTGATCAGTACAAATTAAAGTCTTATTTTTACAAAACGAAATGCCTGGATTCAGGATTCAACTAAACTCCCGTACCAGCTATAAAGTTCAACCTTCAACGGACTTCAGGAAAGCAAGAGACTCTCAATTCTATCCTTCAGTACGTTGGAAACAAGTGCTGGTACATCTAAAAACTAACAGCTCTACTCATTTAGGTTATAATGGAAAGAGGTGGAAGAACTAATAAATGAACAAGCACCACCGCTGTTGACATTCAAATTAAAGTCAATACTTTTTAGCTTCCTTCGTTTGCAACCATCAGAACTTCGTGGCATCTGGATTGCATCAAGCTTTCAGTGATCTCTGATGAAAGTGTGCTTCATTCGGTAGTTTCGTGATTTGCAATCATCCTTTCGTTGCCAAATCCTGTTATGAAGTCCTTTCCACGGTTGTTCAATAGGGTTAAATTCGGGAGGCTGGAGTACTGAGTTCAACTGCTTTGGAGCATTGCAAATTAGCCATTATTCCATAACTCGTGTGCCTGGAATCGTTGTCTTCTTGAGAGGCCCAAATATTGCTTTTGCAGCAAATTTTAGGACAGATTCTTTCAAATTATCTTTTAACATCATGAAGCACTGCAAACGACCCCTTCCTCAGCACAGCAAAAAATAGCGGTGTTGATTGAACACTTTTCGGTGTCCCAGGGAGACCAACACTTTTTTGTTGTTGGTCAACACAACAAACGGTGTTGATTTCTGTGATTCATGTTGATTCAGCACAGTGATAGTGCCTGTATGACACAGCTGACAACACACCCATTGCGTTCAATCACAGAAATCAACACTTTGTTGTGTGAATTTAACACAGAAAACTGTTGATCCCACTGGGGCACCGAAAAATGTTGATTCAACACAGCTATTTTTTGATGTGCGGTTGATTGAATAAACAGTAAATTACGATCTTCAACAGTACTGAGTGGCCGTAGCTCAGTTGCTAGGGCGCTGGATTATCAATCGGAAGGTCCTGGGAACGATCTCAGCAGCCGCCTAACTGAGAGATTTCTCCAGAACCTTTCCGCAGTCACACCAGGCAAATTCCGTGATAGTACCTACAAAATAGGTCCTCTCCGACTATCTTCCACCATCCTCTCTCCCCTACCCTATCCCAGTTTGAGCCTGAGATGCATAAAGATCATAAATACGATCAAGTCAACCAACTTCAGCATCAGAGATGGAAACCCAAGCAAGAATACTTGTTCCTCCTCGCTTCTTTTGCAAAGTTGCGTAGGTTTTCGCCAATCTTTTTTTTTCTAACACACTGAAATTAGTAAACCTTACTTACGACAATGGGAGAAAACCTTATGCCAAAATGTTTTGAGTCTATATATAATTTCTATGTCGATATAAAAATTTTAAACGCTTGCTATTCATTTTACATACTAATATAAGGTTTTTTCCTTGCCATTTCGTTTTCAAAGTTCAGATTGAGCAATAATTTTTACTGTAATAGAATGAACAACGTTGTCACTTGTTTGTGCAATATCTATCGTCAAACCTGCCGATTTAATTTTGAAATTAGCATTGACTTCTCTACTTCTTTGGCGTTGCTCTTTAGAAGGCACTTTTATGGGTCAGCCAATTTAGGATTGTTTCCAATTTAGGATTGTTTCCATGCAGCTTCTCCTTTCTTGTCGTTTCTAACCACTGCTTGATCACTAGCAACGATCTGTTCCACAATATTGCCAATTTTGTTAGAATTGAATTGTATTTATGGCCTTTAGGAATCCTAGGTTCAGGCCTGGATAGGACAGGGAAAAGGATTCGGGAAGGTGTCGGCCAGGACCTATGATAACATGGCATCCCGACATTTGCCTATTGTGACTGAGGAAAAACCTTTGTCAGGATGGTCGGCCGCTGGGATCGATCCCACGACCTCCCGAATGCTACGACAACACTGAGTTATCGCGGCACGATGCCAATTTTGTGTAATGAAGATCTGATCCGTCTTTGTGAAGTTGGATGATAACAACTTGCGTCAGGTCAGTTGAAATTTTCATTTTTTCTTACCCTATTGTCCCTGAACACTTGAACAAATTGCTGTACTATGAGACGCCTTAATATAAAATATACAGGGTGGTCAGAAAGTACCTTTACACGTGCAATTATTTCATTGTAACTTTAATAACCCTTACATTTATTTGTCCAAAACGTCCGTATGTGCACCACCATTATCCCTGAACAGCTTGATACGGCTCCATGTCCTCCTACTCATCCGCTTTATCAGCTGCGGTGTCACGTGCTGGAAGGTTTCAAGCATACTTGTCCGCAGAGCATCACTGTCCACGTACCGCTTCTTCCTGCCATATGATTTGATGATCCCCCACAGGGCATCTTGTGTCGTAAGGTGTAGACTTCGAGGCGGTCAAGGATAAAGGGCTGGTGAATTTGGGGACCCACGTTCTATCCACCGGCCAGGGAACAGTTCATTCGTCGTTCACGAATAGCAAGTGCGAAGTAGGCGGGATCTCCATCGTGTTGGTAAACAACCGTGTCGTTGATGCCCAAATTCTGCAGCTATGGAAGAAGCCAGTCATTCAACATCTCCAGATAAGTAATCCGGGTCACGGAACCCTCAAAGAAGTACGGACCAAAGATGTGTTCTTCAGTCATCCCCGCCCAAAGCATGTCGTGTGGAGGATTGTTCTCAATTTCTTGGTAAAAATGTGAGTTTTCCTTTGCCCATACGAAGATGTTCCTATCCCGCGAACTCCGATAAATAGCACATCCATCAGAGAAAATAATGCACTTCCGAGCAGGAATGGTGGGGAAAGACCTCCAACAAGATCATGCATGTTTCCTGCCGGCGGTTTAAGTCATCGTCCGTTAGTTCATTGATGGCCATTGGTCGGAATGCTTGCAGGCCCAAGTCTATTTTCATGTGGAGTTGCACTGTGCTCCTTTTAATTCCAAGTTCTGCAGCACGCTTTCTGGTCGACTTGCAGGGTGAACGCATTACTGACGCAATAACTTCAGCAAATCAGCACACGTTTCACTTCGCGTTGATGGACGACCAGAGCGGGGGGCGTGCTTCCGTTCATGGACCCACACACTTGTCACTAAGCGCTCCTCCAATGTGAAGTAGCTGGCATCTGCCATTGTTCTTCACCAAACACAGAAAGGTGAGACAATGGACTGGTAAACGCACAGACTTTATTCTCCTCCCCGGGCAGTCACGTGGCAGTTAAGCGGCAATCACGTTGCAATTCGCGTGAGGAGCACTGTTGCCATATCAATGATCAAGGTGGGAGGTTCAAATCTTAAATATCTTACCATCTTACACTGTTACACGCATTTAGTTCAGGTGTAAAGGGACTTTCTAGCCACCCTGTACAATGACATTACTATGCTTCAAGCGAATAAATATTAAATCACGAACAAGTAAATTGGCTCAGCGGTAGAGCGTTGGCTTAGCATTCGAGAGGTCGTGAGTTCAATTCTGACTGAAGTTTTCCACGGTTTCTCCTGTTACACCAGACAAATGGTGGGATGGTAACTTCAACTTCGGCCCTGGTCGACACCTTCCCGCATCTTTGCCCCTGACCTATGCTGACTTCACTAGCAAATATCATTGAATGATAAATGGAAACACTCAAAATTAAATCAAACTTCTAACAGTTTTATAAATTCTTCTTGTAGGACTTGTAAATTTTAACAGACATAAACAATAATTTAGGAATGCACGATACTTTATTTGTTCTGCTTTGTTTTTCAATTTTATAAATATTGTGAGGACTAAAAGCTCGTGTACCTCTCTGTCTGTTTTACCTAAGCATATCTAGTCCCTATTGTAAGAAAAAAAAATTGCAAAGGTTGAACTCCTTCCTTTACCTATGCAATACTGTATGTGAACGACGCTCCTGTACCGTATTTTGCTGTGGTGATAACAAACATTCTTACTTCCAACAAAACATTGGAAATGTAATTGACGAACTATAAATTCATTATAAAACAACGTAAAATTCTTCACCTCACCTCCCCTCCCCTTGTGTGTTACCATTGAGTCACTTGTCTCCGCTGGGAGACATGCTCCTTTCTAACAAGATGTCAGGAATACAAGTAACGCATTTTTCATTCAACACAAAACCACTTAAACTATTCCAACTTTCCACTCGTATCAGCTCCTTTGATAAATTGGGGAACATTGTACTGACTTCTCCAGCCCCGCAACAAGACTAGTTTTAGGGTGTTTTTTCTTAAATGACTTCAGATCAGCAATGGACAGGCACACGGATTCGAACCCCGCTGGAGGTCAGCGTGACTAAGGGGAATCCGGTTTCTTGTTTCACTAGGCAAGTGGGAGGACGGTTTCTAATTTAAGGCCCAGGTCGTTACCTCTCTCATCCCTACCCCGTGAGGATGATCACCAAGGAATGCCATCTCTCAGATATAACGGATTTAACCCAAAATTATTTATTCGACCCATAAAAAAAAAACTAAATAAGTAAATAACTAAAAGAGAAATTTATAATAGGAAAATGTTCAACATACAGATTACCAAAAACCGACAATAATTATGGCGGTTTCGCTTTTTTTACAGCCAACGGTAGAGTAGTGCATTTAACGTTTGTGTTATTTTTCATAGCTCTCTGTATACTGTCTCTTCAGTTAGGTTTCGTTGTTATTAAGAGTTGACACTTGGAAATGTTTGCTGGTTAGTTAGTTTCACTACATCCTCTGTACTCACATTTTATTTATTAATCGTAACTTATGATTATAACCAGCGCTAAAAAAGGGTCACCGCATCACTTGTGTCCAGTTTTGCAGCGGGCCACCGGGTCTATGCTTGGCACCCGGACCAACTCGGTGACTCAGGTTTCGACCCGGTGACCCAGGGGGCAAAGCAGAGTTAATTCGTTCCTTATTATACACTGTTGCATTTGAACAGCGTTTCATTCAGGGGTAACAAAGACCGGTGGTGTTATCCCCTCAGCACTAGAGTCAAGAACGGGTCACCTGGTCAATCGGGTCAAGATTTGGACCGGGTCTCCGCGTCACACAATTATGTCCGGGTCAAACGGGGCCACCAAACGTGACCCGGTTTCAGAAAACCATTTAAATTACCTAAGTATGTGAATAAATATATGTTAATGCTTTTCTGTTCAGAAAAACTAACCCGTGTATCTCATTTTTTTCTTTCTAACCCCCGGGATTGAAACTCCCGAACTTCAATTGAGTCATTTGAGTGAGGAAGAAAGAGCGATGATTCAAAGTGTGATGGCAAAAGCACAACAAATGGACAAACCAGAGGCAACTGCTGGTCGGAAGTAAGTAATACTTTAATTCTGTTTAGTTATAAATTATGTTTGACAAGTTTTCAAAAATTGCTTTTAGAACAACATATTTCAGTCGCTTATCGTCTAAGTGGGACCGTAATGAGTCCTGATGACATCGGCTACCCTGATTGATGGTTTCTAAGCTTTTTTCTTAGTCCCAGCTGGCGAATACCACAATCGCACCTATGAGATGTTTGCTTCCGATAATGTGATCAAGGAGGGAAGTAATCCCTGCGACATGTCACGGCGTTAGGACACAATAGTCAACCCAGTGTGCAGTAAATAAATTCAACTCACTGAAATAAGACCATAATGAGTGAAATGTTGAAGTTCAATTCGCTAATTGAATTCAACAATTTCATTTAAGTCCTTTAGGCAACTTTGGTGCAGACCAAATGGATGATGATGGGCAATTTGTGGAATGAAGAAAGTGGGAGGAAACGGGAAAACACCGTGTAAACACAGGCACACAGTGTTTGTCCACCAGAAAGTCCACATGGCATGAATAGGGATCGAACTAAGAACCTCACATGCCAGAGGTGAGCGTTCTACTACTGAACCACGGCGGCTCACTCAGTTCACTAATATATCAATAGTTTCCATTAAGAGAATAGAGCAGGGTTGCCTTTCTTATTTTGCTATAAAAAACATGTTTTAAGGTTTTAGATCAGAAGAGCGGAAATTGTCTCTCTTTTTTTTTCGATGAGAAAGTGATTTCATCGTATTGCATTTCAATCGAATCGAGTGGCTTTCCACAAAATACGCTGGTTTGCAATACAAAATGTAATCTTTTTAGATAGTATTACGATGCTTTACGGATGTAATTTATCCCTCGAAGTTGGAAGGACGATGTTTCATCTTTTTACCGTGATTTCACAATTCATCATGGGCACTCGTCAAGTTTGTTTTCCGCTTTTCGTTATCGCGAAGGTCATCGGAAGATGAGGCCCTTTTGAGAAGTTAATCGCATTTAGTTAAAATGATAACAAAAGATCTCATAACTTTTCTCAGTGACAAAACCATACAATAAAGGGGCAGGAAAAAAATATTAAAAAAAAAAGAAAAAGAAATCTTCGAATATTGTTCTCAAGTACCTGACGAGACCAAGGAGAAAGGAGACCCTTTCAAAGGCTTTCTCTCGCGGTGCCCTCCTAGGAAAGGGTGATAAGGCCTTGGACCGAAGGTATCAGGTTCAAATCGCGCCATTATCATTTTTTTTTACTTTTTTCATTCATAAGGACAATACTTTTCTTTCTTGTTATTTATGAATAAATACTCCCTTCTGCTTTCTTTTACATTTTCAACATTTTATTGTATCGTTGTCATGTTCAAAAGATGAACGAATTATCTGAATAGGTGGAAATTCATCTAAAAAATATTACGTTCCCATAAAAAAGAACTACCATGAATCGTATCTTTTTTCGAGCGGAAATTTCCTAACTTTCCTCTGATGAAAATTCGCTCTATCAGAGTGGTCCCTCTTCCCGCTTCCGAAAGATGGAATGTTCCGAACAATTGGAGCGGAATTCACTCTTCTGAATTTAGTGTGTGTGTGGAGATAGGAAAATCAGCACGGTTTTCCTGTGGAAAAAAAACCGAATCAGTGGCGACTGACAATTACAGGTGGTTTGTGTTGAAAGCAAAGCAAGAATTGAATTCAGTTACATCCCTAACGTCTTCTTGGAGTCAAGCATGACATCATCATAGCGAAATATATATATAACAGAACAGAGAGTAATTTTTGTTATATTTAAAAGAAAAAATCGAAAGAAAGATACATAGTTTATTTGATGCTACAATCCCTTCTAAACAATAAGTAACTTATGGCGAGAAACTGGGTTTACTTTAAACAAAAAGAGTACTACTATATATACTACTACTTGTTATTTGTATGGCATATCTGTAACTCACTACAACCTCGCTTTCCTGCACTAGAGGAAGAGCCAAAAATTCTTCTACTCTATACCTTCGCGCCAAAACCTGTTCTAGGGCTGTTAGAGCTTAGCTGCGCGCTATGATAAGAAATTCGAAAGGTGCAAACTTGATTGACACGAGGTTGAATTGAATTTATTTAAGGTCTTCTTTAGCTCAGACCGGGATGTGTTAGGTAGAAGATGGGGAAAATATTGGGTAGGGAATTACTTAAGGTACCATCCTGGCATTCGCTTGGTGAAACTGAAGGAAACCTTGGAAAACCTTAGTCAGGATTGTAGACAACGGGGTTCGAACCCGTGTACCTACCCATTGCCGATCCGAGCTGATTGACATTTAGAGTACCGTAGGATGTAAGCTCATATAGAAGATAAGAAATCGGGTTTGAAAATCTTTTTTTTTAATGCTTGATTCAAGCATCTAAAGTAACATTTCGTAGTACTCGCGAAGAATATTTGCCCCGCCCCTCATCTGATAACCTTGATGTGACTTTTAGGAATAACGTCTTCTAAACTAACCTACGAACTAAATTTGGAGAAGTGAAATTCTTCTCGAATTTAGCGGAATATTTCATCTTATGGGAGCGGAATGAGGGACCACACTTTTATAGCGGATTTTCTTAGAACTAATGATAAATCTACGGTAGCTTCTTTCGCTCGACAGGTAATCTTTTCTTTACATGAATCTCCATCCACTGAGATG
>JAGDQP010032768.1:2517-21083 GCA_022664845.1 Lepisma saccharinum | reverse complement strand
TTCTTTCCAGTTCCAGTTTAATTAACTTCTGTTATTAAAATTTTATTTACCGGCAAATTTGGCGTCATCTATTGAGCACAATTTAACTACACAGCTTTCGTGAAATCATTTACACAAACCTCTTGTCGTTCACATCTTCATTGTGCAGTAATATAGAGGAAGTGCGCCATATGTGGAATACCATTTTCTCTTTTAACTATTCATTTTTACATTTTATGCTTTTTACAGGGGAAAGGGTAAAATATAAAGATTACAATGTCTTTTACTATGTGTAACAAAAAAAGTAAATATGCTTTCAAATAACTAAACTGTGCTCAGATAAGCAAAACAATAGGCCTACACATTTTTTTAGTTTGAAAAAAAAAAAGTGTCCCTAAAGTAGAATAAGTTGAATATCTGTCTTGCAAGTATGTATAGTCATATAATTATGTGCCTAAGTCACATATGAACACATCTTTTTTCGCATCCAGAACAATCAAGATGACACTAACTGTAACATACAACACACTGGATCCTCTGTTCACCTCGAACATCGTCACTGAAACGTCCATCACAGAACATACAGCACACATCCTCACCGTCGGTAGGTTTGCTCACATTCGGAAATGATAAAACAGAATTGTCACTGTCGTCCATGAAGATAATTTCATTACCAGAATGTGAAGATTTCCTCGGAGCCTTTTTGACTTTCGTCTTCGATGACTGAGTTTGCATTGACACACCACTGCATGTAGGAAGAGGTCGGACAGGATTGCTTTCATCCAAATGGCGATTTCCGACCCTTTTCCGTTTATTATTATTATTATTATTTGGTTAGTTGCTCTTTGTATGGTGGATATTCGAAAATAACAACGCAGGAGAGGAGCCACCCTCTTTTAGAGCTTCCAGGTTTGGAGATGGATGGATGAGGGGAAATTTCAGTAACAGTAGGAACCAAGAAACACTAAAATCATATTTTAAAAAATAAATCTGCTGCTAGGCACTTTACCATGTGGAAAAGAACTTCATGAGGTTTTTCTTCTATAATAAAATTATTATACTAATATTAAATGCATGTACCATGTCAGGTTGTGTTGCGTGTACTTCTGGGAGATTCCTACTAACACATGAAAAATTCGAGAGGTGGATATTAGAAAAATAACAACGCACGTGAATCTAGTTCTGTGTGAAATTATGGTGAAAATGTCCTGGAGACACTCTTGATGATGTAACAGGTGCTTGATGAGCTGTCTCTAGATCGTATTGGATCTCGATCTGAATAAATTGTTAGTAGGATAAGTTGAAAATATATTTCTTTCATGAAAAACTTGCATAAAAGTAATTCTTAACAAATAAACATCTGCTGGTAATAATGAATTTTCTAGAGGACGGTGTACCCACCCATAGTGGAATACTAGTATTTCACTTTAGGGCCACATGGCCATTTTGATTTTTAGTACTATTGTTGTGAAATGTACCGAAGTTCCAGGAAACAATGGCTACAACACATTTCTCTTATCATTTATCTACTTTATAATTACTACAACATTATATACCACAATTTAACAATTACATACATATCTGTGAAAGACTCCAATTTTTCAAAACACAGCAATCCTTCACAACTCCTCTCTGCCTACACGACTGATCACGCGCGATTGCATGGGAGAAAACCCGTTCTTGACCTTCCTTTCTTACGCCTTTTAACAGAGTTCTTTAATAGCACAATATCAAGGTATTCCACTTTAAGAACATATTCCACATATGGCGCACTTCCTCTAAATGTTTGCCCCTGCAACAAATAGCATTAGTAAACCACCTGAGTTCCCCTTTTACTGTATCGTGGCGGGAAAATTTCAACAAAATATATTTGTATAATTCGAACAAATAAGCACTGCCATTCATTCGTTTGACAGCATCACAAGGTCCGCTGAGCAAATGGCACAGAATCAATTGCACAAATTGAGGCGCATGCGCGAACAAACGTCTATGTTACATTTCGCCTGTATTGAGAAAAGCGGCAAGGAAGTACAATCATGTCTTCAGTGCGAGGTAACTCAGTATGATCTAACATAGACTTTTGTTTCATAAATCCAACAGAACGTTTAAGCGTGCGCTTACTTACGGAAAGCGTATGTATCATAGACTTTTATTCCACGGTTTTTGTAAGGCATTTTCCTCTAAAAAAAATTCTGAATACCGAGGCCATTTGTTGCAATATAGTCAAACCAAGTACTGTATAAATATATATCAAAGACACATCAGAGATCTTTGTTTTGTAAATAACTCCACTTTCACAAAAAATGTCAGATAGACGATTATTCGCGCATGCGCTAAAATTTTTAAAATAGGCAAGAGAAATAACTGGGCCACAATACTGGGCTACTTCTGCAACTTTTTCCAATAACTATTGCACATGAAGGTAAAGCTAGTTTTATGCGAACCCGACTTGAGAACCACACGAACAGCGTGTTCGGTAAAACAATTGAAGCCTAATGAGTGTGTTTATGCAAATGTGGCTCGATCTTCTGCTGCTGAGTTCTTAAAGACAGCCGTCGATGATCTACAGGACGGAAGAAGATAAAACAATGGATATGTTTACAGAGTGTTGCCAGGCGTTCTTAGGTCAATTACTTACACTTGAACTATATCTCATGTACAAAACACATTGGCAACACTACCAACATCATTTTTCTTCCTTCGTTTTCTTTTCTTTTTCTTCCCCAGCTACTCAAGCGACATGTCGTAAGCATGGGCGCCCGTCTTGTGGTTTTCAGAGGGGGGCAAGGATAAAGACAGTTTTTCTGTGATTTACTCAAAGTTATCAAGAAGATAACCACTACAATATTTACTAAATTAAGGGTACAAAAAGAACCATATCACGAAGTACATTAAACCTACCTTAAAATATACTGGAAGTTGATTGGAAATGCTTAAAAGAGTATAATAATGTTAATGGCTTAGTATACTAAACTTAAAAATATTATTTGTGAAATATTTGTCAAAAATGTCCCCTGCAAAAGAAACTATGTCCCAAATTATCCGTGCTGGTTTACTCAAGGTTAAAACAATTTATTATATAAAGTCTACGTACAAAATTGAAAATTCAAAACCCTGCTATCAGTAATATGTTCGATTGCGTAGGAAACTCAAGAAAGACCTAAAAATAGCCTATAAGACTTTTGTATCAAATTCTTAAAAAAATATCAACAATGATCCAGGTTAACTGTGGAAATTTATTAAAAACAAAACAAAATATCTTCCCCGAAATATATTAAATTTGAAGGTCGGATTTGTGTAACAATGAAGAAATATCTAATGCGTTTGGCCAGTATTTCCAATCAGCATTTGTATCCTTTTCTCAACCGTTCAGTAATTTTGATAGTAATTCTAGGGGTTATGAAGAAATCTGAATACTGCCTGTTGATCAAATACATTTGAACGAAATAGGAAAGGCTGTCAGGAATCTAAAATCCAAAACGACAGTTAGATCTGATGGTATACCCTCGTATATAGTGAAAGGATGTATTGATAAATTTAAATATTCCCTATTGATTGCGTTCAACTTGGCTCTAAAAACATGTATTTTCCCTAACAAATGGAAATCTGCTTTAGTTTGTCCTACCTAAAACAAACAACAGACGAGAAATTCCCAACCACAGGTCTATAGCAATCTTACCAATCTTTGCAAATTCTCTGAACTGATTGTATATCAACGAATTATTCATCATTTGAAGACAGATATCTCAACTAAACAACATGGCATTGTTTCACAAAAATCCACGGTAACGAACCTTACAAATGTTACAGATTTTGTTGAAAACTCGTTGGACAAAGAAAAGCAAGTTGATGCGATTTATATTGACTTTGAAAAGGCCTTTGACAGACTTAATCACAATGTATTACAAGGTAAATTAAATCACTTATCTCCATCTTTGATTAGGTTCATGTGCTCTTATCTAACTAATCGCAGACGGTCTGTTCTATTTAATGAACACAAATCTAAAGAATATACAGCACTGTCACGAGTCCTGCAAGGCTCGAATCTTGGACCGTTGTTATGCCTCTTGTTCATTAATGACCTACCACAATTCTTACCAGATAATGGAAAAGTGCTATTTGCGTATGACCTCAAATATACGCTAAAATTAATTCCATGGAAGATGCCATAAAACTACAACATAGTTTAGACAACTTTACTAACTAATCAATCAACTTATAATTAATACGAAATTTTATCATTTAGTACAAATAAAACGATTTATATATTTAATTGTTAAATTGATAAGTAGGCCCGACGTAGTTAAAAAATCTTGGTGTTACGTTTGATGTGAAATTAACATTTAACAGCCACATAAAAATATTACAAATGAAGCTTTCAAAATTCTATCATTTGTAATAAGAATGGGAAGGAAATTTAACAACGTTTCTACTTTAGAGAAAATGTACTATGCTTATGTTCATTAGAGCAAAGACGTAGCATTCTGATCTGTTATTTCTTAGGAAAATAATTCAAAATGGCTTAGACTGCACAGACTTGGTATCATTGTTACAGTTTCGTGTCCCGTCATTTAAAACTCGCGTAGACAACACTGGTCTCTTCCACTGTAAAAAGGCAAGGACAATATAATTATGAAATCACCAATCTGGAGAATATGTAAGTACCCACAATGAAATGCGTAGAGCTACCATCGAATAAGATATTATGTGAAATGTCTTTGTCTTCCAAAGCATTTAGAAATGTTGTAATAAAAATGTCTGTAAATGAGCATTTTAAATATCGACACTCTAATTGGGTTATAAAGCTTGTTGTGTTGACAATAAATAAATAAAATATAGAAAGAACATATAAACATTTTATCTTTGTTTACTATTTTGTATAGTATAATGGATGCCCTTGGTCGTAAGTGACAAAAAGGTAGAAAAGAAAAATCATTGCAGCAACACGACGGCAAGCGTCATGCATAAAGTCCCTAAAATTTGGTGTAAATCAATGAACGCGTGTAGATTTGTATCAGTAATAGACATACAAGTTAGCAACACTGACAACTGGGAGCTTAGGAACGGGCTCACCGTATTTTTCTGAATTATATCGAATAATGTTTAAACCAAATTTCGTGCCGATACGTTTAATGGTATCTCATATGGCTCTTAAATTTAAAAAAAAAAAGGCATTGATAGACGCATTTCTATTACTTTATTCTGCGCAACCTACTTTAGAAATACGTGTGACGTCTATGAACGATACCTAGTTAAAAAATTCCCGTTGGGTTACAAAGAAAAATCCCTTTGCGGGAAAAACGAGGGAACTTTACAACTTGGTGCGATTTTTGGACAGAAATTTATAGACGCTAAATATTATTTTATTTTATATCACCCTTGATTGGCTGCATATGAGGACAATATTTTTTACACAAATACATTACGCAATTCTGCATATTCTTGCAAGTCAGTGAAGTTATACGATGTTGTAATATATCTATTTTTTTTAGAAAAGAAATATTAGCTATAGACATGCGTCAAAACTTTTGTCCATAGCTGTACATAAGATATTTTTTGACACGAACAGATAAAGCTACACAGTCAAGAGATCTGATGTTAACAATGAGCTACAATTTATGTACTAGACTGCTTGATTGCAGTACAAGTCAGGTTAGTTTCTGAAACCAGATACATTTAAACACGTATGTCCACTTCCAATTCAGTTCAAAATGTACCATACTTTCAGTTCTAACTCAGATTTTTACGTTTGGTTTCGTTATGTGCCGCGTTTTAGTCTTCAGCATCAGAAAAGATACAAAACCTAACATCACCGCTATGCCTGTCTTCTTATTTATCCGTCAGCGACTTTCAACTGAGAAACTACTAAATCAAAAACTATTACCGCTACGATGGTAGTTGAGGAGTCGTTTGAAAGTTCTCGGCAGCACGAGTTCTAAGCCGCATAGATCATCTCTGTTCATCCGGTTGTCGATAACTATCAACTTTAGAAATACTACCGCTACGATGGTGGTTGAGGTGTCGCTCGAAAGGTTGGTGAGACGATTTCAAAGCAATTTTTTTTTCGTTGCACAACATTGCAATAGTGCTCCCACAAAATCAGACGTAGAGAGTTCAAACTTTCAGGAAAGAAAGTCGATAATAATGTCAAGAGTTCTAACCGCTGATTGTTGAAATGAATATCCAAACGAGAAATATACCAAGCTGGTACTGCCATCTAGGTTTAGAGATCGTAGTATTACACTAACCGTAGCCAATCCGAAATATTAACCTTGTCAAGTTAAAATGCGAAGACATAAAAATGTCTCCACCTGGATTCGAACCTCTAGTTCCTGTACGCACTGTCACGATGTATTAGAGAGAGAGAAAAAAGCATAGAATCAAATCGAAATTATTTCATTCAACAAGACCACAATTGTTGCCAACAGTGTCATTGTGTTCTCTTTCAACATTGTTCACATCCCAAAACACACATACACTCGTACAAATACCTACAATGACTGCTATGAAGCAACGACCTTCATTTAGAACAGCGGGAAAATTAATGCTTTTTTTTTTACCGCAATCGTAAGCTATGACGTCGGTGGAAACGTAATAAAGCCATACTGACATGTTTACAAGGACCACAAAGCCATAGTGGAGACCAAATTGGTTGTAAAATTCAACCTCTTTTCTGGTTCCCCTGTCCCTTAGAATTATCTTTTAATTACAGGCTAACACCATACCGTTTCAAATATCGGCAAACCACAAAAGAATATATGATGAACACAAAAAGTTTCAGTGGCGTTGATAGAATATACATGCATACAAAGAAGATAAAAAGAATTATATTTTTATTCATAACTATTTGTTATATTCAGTGCTTCTTTCAGGCATGCTTTCTGGGGGGGCAGGCTTTGTTCCCCACCCCCGGTTTTCAACCGCATCCCTGAAAGAATTACGTCTCAACACTTGTATTATTCATATGTATTATTTATAATTTTCGTTAGCTCCCCCTCACGAGCCCCCCGAATAAAATATTCTGGCAGAAACACTGGTTATAAAAATAACAGTGTTCAACAGAAATAATCTTCAACAAAGTTCTTTTTGTTAAATGACGTTCAAATATCAGTGTGATTTTTAGTGATGTAAAAAAATTGTGTTAAAAATTAGTGAAAAGCAATGAATTCTAGAGCTAGATTGCAACACTGCCTTCTACACAGTAAAAAATAGCTGTGTTAATTCAACACAATGCGGTGTCCCAGCGTGACTATCACTTTTGTGTGTTAAATCAACACAACACACGGTGTTGATTTCGTTACTGAAAAAAAATACGGCTGCAGCTAGATTTGAACATGGGTTGATCAGTTAGAAGTTAAACGTCTTACCGACTTCGCTAAATCGTCAGACGGATAAAACACTACATTGAAACAATAATAAAGGATAAAAAAATGTTCCTGAACCCCAAACCCAAACAAAGATACTCTCACGACTTATGCTATGATTTAATGACTTTTCCATTGGTCAATTAGGGATCACAATCCCCATTCATTGAGAATATGTTCCATTTCTATGAAAGCAAGCGCAGCATTTGACGTGTTGTTACGATAAGAAAGCAGTAATGCTGCTCAAGTGTTTGGCTGTCGCCATCTTGCTTGCTTTCATAGAAATTGAACATTCTCAATGAATGGGAATTATGGTTCTCTATTGACAAATAGTAAGTGATTAAACCATGGGATAAGTCGTGCAAGTAACTTAGTTTGTCTTGGGGGTTCAGCAACATATATTTGATCCCCTACTCTGTTTAAATCTATAGTGCAGTCGTTTAATTGAAATGTTGCGCAGTAAATATCGTTTGCATAGTCAATAAGACACTCGACTTCTAACTGAGCAACCCATGTTCAAATCTCGCTGAAGTCGTAACTTTTTTTTTTCTCCCAATATCGAAATCAACACGTGTATTGTGTTGATTTAACACACAAAAGTGGTAGTCATGCTGGGACACCGCATTGTGTTGAATTAGCACAGCTATTTTTTTGCAGTGTAGTGTGTATAATGTAATTTTTCTGTAGTACCACATTTCAATGCTGCTTCTACAAATTGTAACATGTTTTCGTTTCCGTCACTTCTTTATCAAGTGTGTAAATTCAATATGTCCTAAGAACAGCTAAAATGAGTTAAGACCCTAAAAGAGGCTACATTGAACATTTCAGAAAAAAATATGCAAAGTTTGAATTAGAATAGATGAAACTCCTACTGTTAATTGGTAAAATGTACATGAATGTGCATTTCTTTTCAACTCTTTTTTTTTACTTTTTGCTGCTTTCTTGCTTTCATTGCGGGTGTGGAATTCTTGAGAAGTTTGTGGTGGTAGTCATATACCGCAAAGCTGGTAATTTGGTGCCGTTCTATAGTGTCTGTATTAGCAAACTAAAACTATTCATTGGAACATGGCTTAACAATGGATGCGGCGTTAAAAAGGAATTTAATTGTTACTATTAAAGATTTAATGTAAAAAAAATGCAGTGTAGTTCATGTTTAGTGTAGAGAGGAAGTTCTGCTCGAAGTTTTTGTTTTGTAGAGTAATTTTTTAACTGAATAATCAGGAAAAAGGAAATTTAAATATTGATTTCTTTTTTAAGAAACTTTTTCTTTCCTTTATGTTTTATTAAATCGTTAACATATCAAGGAAAATGTGTTTGTTGTTTAAATTTATTTACAATTTATTTCATTTTAATGCTAATATTTGTCAGTTTTGTACATGAATGATAGTAAAATAATAAAATCCTAAAAATGGGTTTAATTAACTCTTTAAAAAATCTAAAACACTGCTAGAAAAAGGAATATATGTTTTATTATTATTTGTGTCATTAAATGTAATAATTATTGTAGACGCTATAAATAGGCATTAAGGCCTGTTGTGTCGATTAAATAAATAAATTAATTAATAAAATCCTAAAAATCTTTAGTATTATGAACCTTCATCTCTGAAAGCTAAAAATCTCTAGGTTTGAATTTGTAGGAACAGCATTGAAATTTCATAAAAACAAAATCTACATTAGTCATAAATAAGTAGTGCTGCCATCTACCGTTCGTTCTTTGGCACTAACATTAAAATGAGTAACATTTTAACATAAGGTCTTCGCTAAATTAGCTCAGAGCCTCTGGAATCGTCTTGATTGGTGCAATGGTTCAGTGTTGCCAGTCTATTTTCTTAAAAAGCGAAAGTTCAAATTCCTTCTATTCAGTTAGGCCTAGAGTAGATACGCCAAACTTGACATAAACATTATTCGACACAATAGAATAACATTGAGATGGCATGTGTTCTAATTTCTATACTATTATCTTTTTTAAAGTTGCGCCAAGCAACCCACTTACCAGTGTTGCCAGCTTTCATTATTTTACTCAAAGCAGCACCAACATTGGCATAAACATTGTTCGGCACAATAGAAACAAACTGAGCATGTTCCTGATCCCCGTTGTCAGTGTTACCAGCTCATTCCAGAAAATATATATTGAACTATAAAGTGTAGAGACGCGCATGAGGTGTCGTTCGAAAGGTCTTCGCAGGACCCATACAGCACAGATACATTCTAGGAATATGCTACGAATATCCCCGTGAGATTATTGGAATATCCCAAGGATATTATTAGAAGATGCGTAGAATATTCGAATATCTGAATGTCCGGGATAAGCGCATATCCGAAGGATATTCTTGGGGATATCCCAAGTATATTCTACGAATATGTGGAGGACAATTTTTCTCTGGGGATATTCTACAAATATTACACGAATCTTTCTGAAACTTCAATCTACAATATTCGTTTAATGTTCTAAAAAGTATATCCTAGGAATATCCTTAATTGATCCCAAATATTCTGGGACATTGTACGCATATTGTGGATCTAAAAGGGATATCCGAGGGATATCCCGTGTTATGTGGAGACTAGCTTAGACTCGCCGAAATACTCTTGGCTGATGCAATAGTTCAGTGTTGCCAGCATTTTAAAAGAAATAATCAGGTATTGAAATTGCTTCCATTCAGTTAGACTCAGCTGTCCAACACTTGGAATTAACATTATTCGACACAAGTACTGTGCATTTTGCCGAATCTAAGCACTGCGGTTGTCAGTGTAGCCAGCCCATTTTATAAAAATTAATGCATGCGTGGCTAAAATGCTCTCAAAGGACCGCAGCTTTTGCTATTTTTTACAGCTCTAACTTCTTTATTTTCGAAAATTTGGTTTGATTTTAAGTCTTTTAAGTGGGTTTGATTTTCTCTGTGGGTTTTTTGCTACATATTTTTTTTTTTAATTGCTTAAATAAATGACAAGTAATCATAATTTAAAATTGTTTCTTTTAGTTGAGAAATACCTGTAATGGTGAACGTCAAACGCCAGACTTTCTATTACTAGCCTGATCTCTTCAAATTAAATGCTAGTTTCTTTGCAAGACGTCCATAAGTATTATCGGAGCAGTTTACAAAATTTCATCGTTACTTGTCATTCGTCCAGCGTTTTTTTAAAAAAAAGAAAAAAAGAAAGTACAGAGGCTATGTATAATACTACGACCAAACGATTCTTGAGAGATATTATCCTTGAAGGGTGAGCAAAACTGACAAATGACTCTTATGTGTCATTATGTGTTGCCTATGAATCAGGGGGTGTTTTGTAGATATTAATAACTGATAAAACTGTCTCCTTCTTAACGTAGACTCCATGTTGATTAAAGGTTTGCGATTGGACTGTGCGATATCGAATTTTGATATCGATACTACGCAATCGAAAAACGAACGATATATAAAAATCGAAATATCGATCATTTCAAATCGAAAAATTGCTGGAAATTGAATATCGTTTACATAAATATCACAGAAATAGAAAATTGATCAAATCGAAAACTGGTTCAATTTAGATATTCGATGTATCAATTTTCGATTTTTTATGTTATCGATATGTTGATTTTTCGAAATATCGATCAGTCTTAGTTTAGTACAGTAGACGCTATTTTATCCGGCATTCTATAAGCCAGTACGCTCTATTATCCGGAAGCGGTCGAGCCACTCGCGTTCGGCTTTTTCCGGCTGTGCTCGGGCGCTCACTTACCTTGTCCGCAACGTCGCACCACTGCGCTGGGCTGTAATCGCCATTTTGTTTGTCATCTTCTGTTCGTCTGTGCCGCACGCAGTTATACAGTGATGTTTACGACCTTGTAAGCGTGCTTCCGTTCGCTTGTCAGTGTTCACTTAAGTTTAGTGTTTCCTGCTTTGTAGCCGTCAAAACTATAGATGTTCCAGTGCCGGATAAAAGAGCGTCTACTGTATCTCGTATACCAGATCTCAGGTATCTCCGCTTTATAAGGAGATCCTTGTTTGTCATCAATAAAATCTGCTTCTTGTAATACAGAAGTTCATTATCATAGAACTTTAGTGTCTAATTTTTCACTTCAGAAGTGAACCGCGATGGCTAAGTGGTAGAGCGCTCTCTTCTGGTGCTGGGGGTTCTTAGTTCCATCCCAGCTCATGCTATGGGGGCTTTGTGGTGGACAAATACTTTTGTACGTGGGGTTTCCCCCGATTCCTCCCACTTTCTTGAGTTTCTTCATTCCACCAATACTTCCACCATCATCTGTATGACCTGAGGTAAAGTTGCCTAAAGGCCTTAAGTAAGATTCAATTCAATTCATTTCAGGAGGCCTTCAGTGGAAATCAATCCTGGTTACATTGTTACAGAATTATTCAAATATTATATTTACTGAAGAGACTCTTAAATAGGAAACCTAACCTGCCAGCTTTACATTAAAACGTATGTCTGGCCTTTCAAGTATCGTTGTGGAGGTCTGTATTTCTTTTGTCACTCTGCAGAGCGCCCGCATTTTCGTTTTATATAAAACATATTTAATGAAACTTGTACACAAATATTTGTCAGTGAAATGTTAAGGTGACTCTGTATATATAAAAATATGTGAGTAAATATTACTTGAAAAACAGAAGCATATACTGAATCACCAGAGTCCATAAAAAAAAGTTCAATGCGACCCGCTGACCACGTGAATGGCGAGAGTGATCGGTTTACCTAACTTACATAGTATGGTAGATCAGTGGTTTCGTATATCGTAAAATTCTGAGTGTAACAGGTACAAGGAAAGACTTACCAAATGTTGATTCAGTTTCCGCCAGAACCTTCCCCCTTGTGGGAGTGTCAGCCCCCAAATCATCGAAAGCACCTCCCAACTTAAAATTTGTTTACGATGAAAAAATCGATAGAAACTGTGCAAAACACTCCCAATTTTTTCTTTATACCTCCAAACTGAAAATCCTGGTTGAATCCCTGCGTTGATTGAGAGTGCAGTGTGGAAGCACAAGACGTAATACCTTGATCTCACTAAAGGCTAAATTTGTAGATTAATTGAAGGCCGCCGTAGTTACAGAGTACCAGAGTACGCGTAAAAAAGAACAAACAACAAAACACCGGCAGAACTACAATAGATACCGAAAGGTTCATTTTAAACGTGAGTGCCGAGTGCAATGGACCAACAGACCGGGATAGCATGCCAACTTGCAACAAGGTTGTCAGTCACTAGCGTTGAGCAGGTCGAACTTGATGTTGTGTTGAACGTAATACAATAAACAAGCATCAAAAGAAGTCCTTGAAACAACATAAGTGTCTTGATTGTTATAACTAACCTAATTCAAATTAGTTGGAACAAACAATGATGTGAAGAGGCTTGTCAAACTTGACATTTATTTGAATGTTGTTTCGTTACACCTCTGTGCTATTGGCTGATGCGCTGAAGTCCCATTACGTGCCAGGACTGTTTGGCCTTAAGTTATTCTTCGCCAATTCCCATCCTTTTACTACTAGTCTCGTCTCTTGCGATGATGAACTAAGTATAAATAATGCTTGGAAAGCCAGCTACGGCGTGTGGTGATTCCGTGGTCTGGTGACTACAGAATCGGATTAGTGTGCCGTGGGGCCTCGGATCGATCTCCATCCATCCCAATGTTTTTCTTTACTTTTTAACAAGTACATTATGTTTTCTCTTTCTTGTCCTATCAAGATTATTCCGAAGTTGATTATTGTAATTTAGACTGGCAGATTCAACCATGTTTAAACCTTTTTAGCTTGACTCACTTGTTGACCCACTTGTGAAAGTAAGTTTGAATCATTTTCGAGTCAGGAAAAAATTGCAATGTGGGGACGCAGCACTGCTCAATAATTGACTGTCCGGAACAATATCTAGTACGACAATGCGTCTCAAGCTCGTGCATATGGGCTTTGATATGATATACGGAATTCCCTTTTAAGCAAGGTTCATAACTGTTCAAAGAGCGTGCAAGTTGGAAGTTAGAAGACCAGATGAAGGTGTGCCAGTTTATTCAGCTCCGTGAATGGTCACATATTGTTTTGTTTATTCCTTTATATTTCGTATGGCAGACGTTTTCTGTCACTCAGCTATCCTATGCTACATAAGATAACATGCGAATTTAGGATACTTTATACAAAATACAAGTACAATAAAGCGTAAGTACAAGATACACACCATAACACAGGAACGGAAAAACAGGCTTAACAGATACATAAGAAAAGTAACAGGAAACCGTCTACTAACATTTCACTAAATTAAATTTCAGCTAAGAGAAACTCATGATATTTTGGCAAGGACAATTGATTCATGTTACGAGTAGAAGGTCCGTGCTACGTACCAATGAATATGCATTATGGTGTGGATGGGAAAGCACAGAGAGTTCGCAACTAATAAAGAAAGAAGAAGTCGCACTCATTCTTCCGTAAGTTCAGACAAGGCTACGTCACAATTCTCAGAATTAGATTAGGTTAACTTAAAGTCAGGTTAGATTACTTTCTTTTCATTATACGTGATACAAATAGGACTACGAAACATCATGTTTAATACAAAAAAAAACAGTAACACATTCACTCACTCCCTGTGTTCTGTCTCCGTGCTGACGTCAGAGATATATTTTCCCGAGACGGACACGACGTGTAAATAGCGGCGTATAAACATTGGATTCCTCTGGGTCAGGACTCTTAATCGTCAACAATGGTGGTTTGAAAATCGTTAACTCCATCTGTCGAATTTCAAAGCAACTGAGTATATAGTACAGGAAACACTAGAGTACCTGTGCGACTTTATGGAAAGTTGTATTAGGTGTACAGAAACACCAATCACCTCCATACCTACAGAACAACGAAAATCGCATTATACACAGCTTGGCTGGTCATGTTTCCTGACTGCAACCGACAGTTTGTTCAATTAATTCTCCTGTATTCAGGTCAGTGGCGTAATTAGAATGTTTGCATCCTTCTCCTGTCCTAGGCCCCTCTAGCAGGATCTTCCACGTGTAATTTGAGCAAATCCTTGCCGAATGTAAAATCTACACAATAAATGTGCAGAACAGTGTTGCCAGATTTCTAAAACGGATATTCTCTCCATATTACGTGAAAATTTTCGTCCAGGCGTAATAATTCCCTCAAGTTTACCAACCATGAGAAAGTTTTAAAATAGAGTAATCTTTGAAGCAATTTCTGTTGTAATGTTTTGTAGGTTGGCCATTTTTCATCTATTGATATATCACCTGTAGGCCCTGCCACCCGCGCGGTAATGTAGTTACGCCCCTGATTGGAGGCAAAAGAATATCCTACAAAAATATTAGGTAGTCATGATTCAGTGATCATTCAGTGTGTATTGTCAAAGTAACTAAGCTAATCTGTTAAAGAAGATATGCTCATTACCCAAATTTCAGTGTTGCAAGTAATGGAATGAAAGTGGATATCCTCCGTATTACACTGAAGAACCAATAAGAAAGTTTTTTTTTTTTAATATGATCTCTGATTGTCAGTATTTCCACATCGCTTTTTTTTTAAGCTTTTTATCTGTCTATTGTCAAAGGGTAAAACTGTTTTGTTCCATTCTCATCAGACCATATTGCTTCCCAGAAAAGCACATTTACAAAATCAAATGTAATTTGTCAATGGTGCACTGAACGGAAAGTACATAGTCATATGTATATGTAGAGAAAGAGAGAGAGAGAAATTGCCGCCGAGTATGTATACATATGTGTTTAAGTGGATGTACCGATGCTACCGGAGAAATGGCAGTGCTTTGGGCGGGAGAGATTGGTTTCGAACTGAAAACAGATAAATTGAAATAAAAGTGGATTCTGGTTGGAATTTTTTTTTTCAGGATGGGGGGGGGGAGTTTGGTGGGGGATTTGCGAGAGTGGGAGTTGCTATTGGAGAGCAGCAAGCGATGTACAAACTGGGAAAAGTAACAGTGGGGGGGGGGGGTGGGGGGGTGCGAGAGAGCACAAAGATCTTTTGTACAAAGTCAACCGTTTCATACAACACTGCATCGGAGCTTTGGTTTAATTGTGGCTTTTCGAAGCAATTCCATCAGAATGGCACGTGAAACGAAATGCTAATCGCTTTGCCCTGATACGACTGTTGATTGTTGGGTAATTTGCATGTGTATCAAAAAGCCATCTCTCTCTCTCTCTCTCTCTCTCTCTCTCTCTCCCATAGCGACAGTAATGATCGTGTAGGACACTGCTATGCATTCGATAAGTATAAAGAAACCTCATAAAAAGTGATTTAACCTAAATTATTATAGCGTCTACACACAGAATTAGAGAAAAACTTTGATAAACGAACTTTGTATATTCATATGTACGAGGTGTGATTCAAAAGTTGTGGTTTCGGAAGCCGGAAAAGATGCGACAAATTCAAATCTTGTCCACCAGAGCGGTCCTGACTGGGGTTTTCCTGATATCTTCCCAATAACTCCGGTTAAATGTCGGGAGGATATGTTAGAAGGCGAGGAATTCCTGTCCATACTGAATGTGAGTTTCATCTATGCTCTTTGGGCAACTATCGTTCAGGGTAGGATGGGGTAGGGGAAAGGATGTAGAAAGGGAGTCGGCTAGTTTCGAGGGTACCATGTGTAACAAAACTAGAACAATAAAGGAAAGAACCCATTGCTCGTTACGGTTTACACCAATCGCTGTATCTAACCCGAAAATAATTAATAAATCTGAAATAGCAATGCTTAGATTACACTGTATTTTCGAATCACAACGATTACCATACCCACAATCTGATCTTTTACTCTATCCGTTATCTGACTAAACTGGCTAGGTTCCTCCAGATATTTTGATCTATAATGATACATCAAAATACAAGGTTGGAACCTGTGGCCCGCGAAGCCAGCTCACGGATACAGTAAACCTGGGTGTTTGTGTTAACACTATGCATATAGGAAACTCAGTCTAGAATTATGAACTATATTCGTTTGGACAAATTAAAATCGGATTTCAAACACAAATTTATTAACAAGATAAGATGAATTTGACTACAAAATAATAAAGTAACAAACATGTGACTAGTCTACCAAATAACAAAATCATACATACGTACAATAATTGACCCAATACGTCATCTTTCCTCCTCGTAAGCCTCATAGTGAATTGAATCTGATGACTGATGTATATCTAGGTAGCTCAGAATGAAGATCGCAACGTGATCACAGAAATGAAAGCCGCCACACAAAATCAATGGAAGCAGTAACTCAACCACATTAGACACTTAACAGCAAGTGTTGATTCCATTTCCATTAGAGTCCTGCAAACCCAGGCCCGCATCGGACCGGCTCATGCAGACCACTTCTTCGTTAAGTTCTTTCTTTTTTTTCTGCTCAGTTTCCCGGACTTTTAGGCCAATCACCTATCAGAAAACATCGAGCGGGTATCATTATAGCAAATAATTTCCCTTAATAGTAGCAAGTTCATTTTAATAGTAGTGCCGTGCTGGTGCGGGTCTGGGTTGAAAAGTCTAGTTTGAAAAGAGTTCAGCAGTGGAAGAACGCGATACTCATGAGACCATGCACAGAAAACTGACTATGACATAGGCATCGTTAGTTTTTAAGTTTTTGGGGGGTGGGGGGACATCCTACATTTCACATGCTAAAGTTATTTTTTAACTGCACACTTTGCTTTGGTTTGGTTTAATATGCTAGAAGAAATTTAATGATCAGTAACTCATAGTGTATAGTGCAAGAACTTCCATTCATAAGCATTCAAGAACACAGGGGCGAACCCAGGTTATATTCCCTATTACCGACACCTGATAAAGACATTTTAAAATTAAATTATAAGAAAAAATGCTCTTAAGAAAATGGTATTCTAAAAAAAATGTCACTTCTCCTCCCCGAAATAAAATCATAGGATCTACCCTACAGTCTTCAAGGCCTTCCACAACAATATTACAAATTCCGCTGGTTTACTTGAAAATTAAATCATGTTATTCATATCAAAGTTCATAATACAAAAGTTAAATCCAGCCCTAATAAATCTGTGATTGATTAATAGTCATAAAGCAAAGTCAATTTAGTTACTCGTATTAGAAGAAAGGAATCAAATATGTAATTGGTTATTGAACACATGCAGAGGCGTCCATTTAGAGGCCGAAGTTTAAATTATATTGGATTTGCCGCCCTTAGAAAAATCTGCTACCAACAGGTTGTCTCTCCAAGAAAGCCTAGTGAGGACACCTGTAGAGTATTTCAATCGTAAGTGACTTCTGTTCATTTGTGAAAGCAAGATTACGTTCGTCCATGCATTTAAATTCAGAGCTGCTACAATCTGTCACCCCAAATTGCAGACTAATAAATAATCAAATATTACAAAGAGGTAACGAACAAGAATCTAATAAATGAGCTTCTACGGTATATCTTGAATATACAGATACAGTACGTAGGCACAACAACAACTTTGATTATGAAGTTCTTATAAGTCTCGGTTGCAAGTGTTAATACTATAATTTACCCAAACCACATTTAATATCGTAGAAGAAATTAAACATTGATATGAGGCATCACTAGAATTGCCAACTCTAGAAAATAAAATTTGTGGCACCCGTCACAAATTAGGCCCTACCTATAACATAGGTATGCTTTCAACAAACTATCAACAATTTATTTGACCCTACCGGTAAAATGCCGGCAAGTTCGCGACCTTAGACATGACACAGAAAATTATTGGGGGAAATGTCCCCTACGCCCGTGAACTATGACAGCACAAACGACAAAACAACATCAAACAGCGCAACAACTGCGGTAAAATACGCACAAAAACTGTAGCGGATTTCAAATACGTTACACATGCCGGTATTAGCCTGGTGTAACTGAGGAAAAATCTTCGTCAGGATAGCTGTCAGCGGAGATTGAACCCTGGACCTCCCAAACGCGAAGCCAACGCTCTACCAATTGAGTTACGGCTGCTCGGTCAGTCCATACCGAAGGAACAATTTAAGATTACTGATGAGTGCTGTAAAGAACGTTATAAGGAAAGTGAAGGAGAGATGTCGCACTTTTTGAAAAATGGCTGTAGAGAGAAAAAATAGAACAGAAATTGTTGAAGTGCCGTATTGTTGTAAAAGCCAGAGACATAATCGTTAACACAAAAGCGACTTAATGCTTCTTAACAACGTATCAACGAAGTGATAGAGGAAAATGTAGAAGGACTATTTTCGACTTCATCAAAACGACTGAAGGAGAAATGCTGCATCACGCTGAAGAGATGCCTTAGCAACTTA
>JAGDQP010032767.1:0-21084 GCA_022664845.1 Lepisma saccharinum | reverse complement strand
ACTACTCTTGATAATACATCATTATGCCAAATTTCGTATCTCTGGCTGAAGCAGTTGGAAAATGGATTTATGACGTCCGCCATTTTGGATCCAAGATGGCGTCTTTAGAGATATTTTGTAATATTTTCATAATCTACAAATAATGTTGTACTGTCAAACTAAATTTCATTATTCTAGCGGCAGCCGTTTAGGCTGTGTATTCTTTAAAAGTTTAGGGTTGGCGGCCATTTTGAATTCAAGTTGGCGACTTTTTCAAATTTTTAAAATGTTTTCTTAATTTGCTATCAATGATGTAGTTTCATACCAAATTTCACTGTTCTATCTTTAGTCGTTTAGGCTGTGTATTCTTTGAAATTTTAGGTTTGGCGGCCATTTTGAATCCAAGATTGTGACCTTTTCAAAATGTCGGAATTTTTCCTTTATCTACTTATCATCCTCTACCTTCATACCAAATTTCATGTTTCTAGCTTACTCCAAACACCCTAAACAATATGATGAGTGAGTCAGTCAGTGAGTGAGTGAGTGAGTGAGTCAGTTAGCCTAAAATGTGCAATTTCAGGGGTCCACAACTAGAACATAGTTTGAGATACGAATATGAAATTTTGTACATCTGCACATATTTACCATATCTCCTTAACGGCAGAAGCTCATATTCCTATCTTTAACATCTTTTTTCTTACGGGGCCCCCAAATCGTCGATTTTGCCATAAACTCTTGTTCCTGTATAACATGCTTCTGGCAGTGCTAACGTTTTCTGACTTGAAGAACTTGGCTCATGCACTGCCGTGCATGTTGATTATTATTAGAAGTTAATATGTATAAGGAAACTTTTTCGGGAAAGTTAATTATTAAAAGTCAAATTCAAAATTAATTTTACATCTCCTCAAGAAGTTAAGGTAAAACGCCAATTTTATGGCTTAAATTATAAAATTTTCCAAGGTCATACTCCCGGAATCACCTTTTTAGTGACGACGTAGAAGATTTTTTTTTTAAGATGTAACTAAACAAAGTCTTGGTTAAATAATTTATCAGAAAAGTACAATTTATTCCAGTTAAATCACCAGTAATTTTTAACTTCAGAAAAGTCCAGAACGGTCCTTAAAAAACAATTGTAAAGCTGAAATGGTATCATTTTGCCGCGGAAGTACTGCCGGACCTCCAGTGCGCTGATATCCTCAGGTCCCCAGTACAGAGTCCCTTGAACAGAAAGACGGCAGCCCTGGGTTGAAGTGGCAGGTCGCAAATTCCTATGGATAGCGGAAGAGAAATTAATGAATACGTTAAAAAAAATCTGAATGTAATAATTAAGTCCAATTTCATAGAAAACCACGTAGCATGAATATTGGAATCTGCAATACTGGGCAGGTTTCTAGAATACTGGATCGCCTTGGTGAAGCTTAAAGTCGTCGAAGCTACTCAAACGGAAAGGACCTGAACTTGTAGCGTGAACAGATTAAACACGGACAGATAAACCGATTTCAAAGTCACTCATGAGTTCAAGTCTGAAGTCAGTTTCTCTCTGTTTACTTTAATTAATATGTTACGGACAAATGGGCAAAGATAAATTAAATGGTGAATTTTTTAATATTTTGTACTCGGAACTGGAAACTAGAACAAAGTTGTGTCCATAGTGGTGAAAATAACGGATTTCGAATTAGCATTGGGTAGGCAAGGATGTTCGAATCCTGTTGCCAGTCTCAACAGTAGAATATCGGGATGTTATCTCAATCTTCCGCAGAAAATCTAAGGAACGTCACCCCACTGATTGCACAGACTTATGTCACAGATGCCTGATTAGCCCACTAATAGCAAATTGAATACTAATATAAATTATAACTTGTTGATAACAATCTTATATTCTGTCCAATTCGTCGAGCAACCTTGCAAAGCTCTACTTACGCCCCCCCCCAAACTGAAAATTCTGGCAGAATTCCTGGGTCTTAATTTTACAAACAAAACTCTCACGTATCCCATGGTGACTAAGTGTGACTCTAAAGAATATTCTCACGCGTAAACTACAATGTAAAGTATTATTTCAGTTTGCTAAAGTCCTATAATTACAATCAGGGCTTCCGCAAGGATTTTCAGTTTGGTGGGAGAGGGCTGTAAAGTCAAAATTGGGAGGGTGTAAGTGGAGATATACACGGTTTCTGATAGGGATGGCCATTTCCGGAAATCGCGTTTTCCGTTTTTCCGGAAAAATTTCCGTCTTTTGTTTTCCGGAAATTTTCCATCTTTCGTTTTTCCGGAAAATTTTCCGTCTCCCGTGTCCAATTTTCCGGTTTCCGGAAAAATGGTTTCCGTTTTTCCGGAAAATGTGGCCATCGCTAGTTTCTATCGATTTTTGAGCGTAACATTTTAAAAGTTGGGGTGCTCTGGAGAATATGAGGGGTGACACCTCTCTACATGGGGGGGGGGTATGACGGAATCACTGATTACAATATAGGAGCCACAAAGACGAAGAAATTTCCAAATTGTTCTTTTTTTATTTTTTTAAAGTAATTGTCCTTTATTTTTATTTTTTTTAAATAGTAAAGACATTTGTAAGTTTTCCCCAGTCGACGCCTTCTAATAGACGCCGAAAAGGAAAACCTTAACAGAAACGAGACTTCAGAGAAGTCACTTAAAGATAATTTATTGCAACTCATTATCCGCCATAATTGCTTTACTTCCAAACTATAACAACAATTTCAACGTTTCGAGAAACACAAAAATTTCTCATCGGTAAAGGCATCATAAGTTACTTCAACCTTAACATTTTCTTCAATGAGAGGATCTCACAGACCAACAAAGCAGCCTCACTTAAAAATTTTCACTTGATATTCCTCTTTGGACTGTTTCCCGAGAAAGAAAAAAAAATAATCGTCCTTATTGCAAGTTTTTTTTTTTCGTTTTAGGAAATGAGAGGTGATTACGAATGGCTTTTGGTGCAGAGACGGCGGCATTTTCTTGTTGAGAAAAACCAAAGAAACATTATTCAACCACAAAACGGACACGAGAAAGACATTTATTCACTGACGAAAGCGTTACAGAAATATAAAGGAACCACGGAAGGTCTTTTTATAAACAAAAGAAGAAAAAGAAAAGTTAATTAATGGGTCCATAATCCTCATTCAGCATCATTTATCTTCTTCTTCTTTGTTATCTTCTTGAATTAGTGTGAGAAAAATACAAGAAGACCAACGAAAGAGAGGAAAACAAGAATAATTAATAAGAGGAAATCAAGTCCATTGACGAAAAGAACCTCCGTTGTGACGTAATCTGTGAAAATGACTCAAAAACCTTCTTTCATGCACTATATATATGCCTAGACAGTACTTCCTAATCGTAGCTTCTAGTGAAGAGGACATTGAAACCGAATTACAGAAGATATTTTTTTGGAGAGGAGTGTTAACAGTTTTACATTTTAATTGACTCCAACCGTTTGATTTGGATACTCATGGCTGAGATTTTTGACGCGATTATACCACCGCACTGGAATGTCTTAAATCTTTGTTGTTTGATGTGTGTTGTGGAGAATAATGTTGGTCACTAATTCTTTCCGGATGAAATAAATCTAAGTCAGAGGTTATCTTCTTAATTTGATTTCTCTTTTCTCTCAGTTCTCTTGCGGAGAGTAAACGGAGTTCGGCCAATAAATCAAGAGGAAGACATTAGTCTTCTCTCAAATAGATGTTCTATGTTTTCAACTGCGCGCAGTTAATTACTAAGCGACAAATTTATCTACATAAGAAAACGAAGAGGCAGGAGGGTTTTCCTTTGTAGGGTCACAACTAGAGTGAATTTAGGTGAAAGGAAAACGTCATACTTTATAGAAGTAAGAGAACCTTCGAATATGTTTATATTTTTAAATTATTTAAGCAGTTTTGATTATATCAGCATTAGAGTACAGTCATCATTTGGCGATCTCGTCCTTGGACAAGTTGAACCTTGTCTCTAACGATGTTTCTCCCGTACCTCATCTACTAGTACCTCTGTTTTCTTCGTAGCCATTGATATTCCAAAGCTGATTCTTTCTTGTCCTCTCTTTCCTTCAATCTTACGCTCTTCTCTGAAGGACAGTCCCTTCTTAGGATGTTTTGAAACAATTTCTATCTCTTTGTACGATGGTTCTCATTATTTTTGAATTTTAGTTAAGGTCTTTATGTTACTTTCGCTCTCAGCCCAAATGGATGATGGTGGGAGGTGGTCTGAAGAAAGTGGGAGGAAACGGGAAAATCCTGTGAAAACCCAGGCATAAGGTGCTTTTGTCCACCATAAAACACACATGGTATGGGATGGGACCGAACCATGGACCATAAGCACCAGAGGTGAGCGCTCTACCACTGAGCCACCGAGGCCCATTTGATAGTTTTCATCATCTCCTCTATCCTTCTCAATATTTCATCGCTGGTCATTCTTTGGTGCTGTGCGATTTTTTAAATATGTCAATCGGTATCATAAAAATATCGATTGATATCATGGAAAATCGATATATCAAGTATCGATATGGAACAATTTCTCTATTTCTAACGATTTTTCGATATGAACTATATTTGAGTTTCAATAATTTTTCGATATGAAAACTCGATATTTAGATTTTCGATTTATCATTCGTTTTTCGATTTCTTATCGATATCAATGTTCGATATTGATAGTCGGAAATCGGAAATCGTGCATACCTATCATCCTGTTCGAATATTTCATCTTATTCATTGTTCTCTACAATCAATTTCCAAGAAAACTCTCCGTTTTCCTTTCTTACCATGCCCGTCTCTAAAACAAGTCCTGACTTCCTACGTAAGCTCTAGGCAAACCTTTTGGAATTTTCTCTATTGTAATCAGTCCGTGACCTTGTTGAATAGCCCCTTTTTAAATGGTAATTCAGTTACTTACTTCCTCAGTGTAGTTTGCAGTCCAAGTCACTAAACTGCGCAAGTACGAAGGGTATCAGAAATTCTTTGTCCTCACTGTGAAGAAGTTAACCGTTGTTACGTCTTCTTTACCAAATCCCTTTGTAAAGCCAACCACTTTTCCCAGCAATAAACTACCTTACGCAAGCTCTCTTTGTTGAAGTCTTGATTTTGGCTTGAACACCAATCTTCCAAAGCATAAATGACTTCTTCGTTCAAACATAATTGCATCCCTATCATCGGTTCCTTCATTGCGGGGAAGTTGAAGGAGTCTGAAGGCACTAATTCAAGGGAATAAGGATGAAGTGACAGCTGGGTGCAATCTCACTTGCTTACAACTTGTCGCTACTTTGTGAGCTGGCCATTGTCAGTCAAGACAAGCTCACCTTAATGAGTGACTCAAGTCTTCACGCCACATCCGGTTGGTTGCCATAACAACGGCGAGATCTTAGTTTAAACACAGTAAGTTTGATAGCAGAAAGGTAAGAAATGAGTTGTGGAAGTAATGGCTGTTAATATTTTTCGAACTGTTGATTATTTCGATGATAAGCGGAAACTGATGGTTGAAAGAGTAGAAAATGCTGTGGAATCCAATCAGGTACTTCTGCTTACATAATGCTCGAGATTTGATGCACATACAAGGAAAAGTGCAATTTAGTGCCTACGGACAATAAATATAATAAGCTGAGGTGAGTAGCTAATTTTTATTCCCGTAATCTGTTTTTATGAAACACATACAGAGGTACTATGTTTGTATGAAACATACAAAGGTACTATTACCTTTCCAAAATCTTGATTTATACTATCGTAATGTTCTAGTGGTTCTCTTGCAGAGTACCTGAGGTAGAGCTGATAGATACTCGGGGCTTGTCTTTTGGCCCACAACCAGTTTTATTACAAAAGGAGATAATTTTAACAGGTTATTTAATAGAGCGTCCCGTAGGTGACTAATTAGAAAATAGATAAATGTATGTTGTAGACGTCTTCTTCTTTGGGTGTTTTCTCCAACGAGAGAGGTCTAAGATGAGGTGTCGTGCCAGAAGCGTTGCCTTCTGCGTACGTAAGGAAGACACCGGAAGCCTTCTGTGTGTCCAGGATGCACCAGAAGCGATGCCTTCTGTGTGTAATAAGGTGAAATTAGGCAGAGTACATACCAGAAGCGATACCTTCTGTGTATGCAGAATTATACCAGAAGCGATGCCTTCTGTGAACAGGTAAAAGGAGAGGAGTTGACCGCCCAGGAGTAAGTGATACTCTAAAGCTGGTGCATCGTGGTTTTATAGACTTCTTTGGGCGCGGTCCACCAAGTCTCTCCTTCGATGACTCCAACTCCCTCTGCATGTTGATAGCAACCCCATCTGTTGTATCCATGGTGAGTTTGATCTTGTCGTCTGTTAATGTTTATGTGTCACTTCACTGTTTGTTGTGGTTACATCACTTGTCACATGTATGTTTATAAACACTATTCTGTTTACATAATGTGCGCGTGTGAGTAGATACACGGAACATTGCACTATTTCTTGTATACTTTACCTGAAATATCAATTTACGCCGTTGAACATAGGGTACAAAGGTTGCATTTTAGCACTAATATATATCTTCTTGAGTGTGTGTGTCCTTAACTACAATCGAATTAGCAACTTCAGTTTAAGCTTCTTAGATATGATTATCCCGTTTTCAAAAGCAAGAACTCTGCAATCAACGATGAATTATTCTCATAATCATATCAACGTATTCAAAGTTGCGTTCAATTGCATTGCATGAAATTTGTTTAGTTCCTTCTCTAGTGTCAGTGCTTTGGAGACAGAAAAAAAAAATAACACACGTCTCTTTCATTGTAATGTTGACAATCTGCCACAACGCACAAAATCATAATGAATTGTTGAATACGGTATCGAAGGAACACCACAAATCCACTGCTAAACACCTATTTGTTTAGACTGTGACATGGCAGGTTACCAGGGCGACCAACTGGATCTGACGTAAGACTTTAGTCGCCCATTTGAACCGAAGTTTCTGTTCCACTGACGTTGTAGGTTAATAGGTTTCGGTAATAATTTCCAGTAACATTATGTCCAGATTTTAGGTAATCTGTCAGGATATTTGATCTGATCTGATATCTGATCCTCTTAGCATCAGAAAACATTTTTTATATATATGTATCACAATTGCTGGTTTTTAGAGGGACGACGTGGAGTACGGTATTTCTATCTCATAATCATGATATTCATTTCAGAATTACAGTGGTCTACCCAAGTTTTATTCATCGTAATCAGGGTTTGAAAAAATGTATTGATGTTCTCCTGACACATTGCTAACACTAAACACTTTGTTACATCTGAAATGGAATCGAAAAACATCTAACTTTATACTTTGGACAGGTGCACATGTCCATGAAGAATGGTCGAAACTGAACCGTAACCTATGCCAACCTCAAACTTTACAGCATGGATACTAATCCTTTTGTCCAAAAGCATTAGGCGCAGCACATTTTCAACCAAGTCCCCCTTATTGATTGAGGAAGCTCACCTTGGCTCGTTTTCAATGTCTTTACGCCCACATTCGAACTATCATTACCAGTTACCATATTTTCACATCGTCATATTGCAACGATATGCTGTGTGAAGAAAGTGGCGTTTGTGTGTACTAGAGTGTTATGTTATACATAAATTATTTGCTAACAAAGTGCAGACGATGCCGAAGACATCAGGTAACCCGAAGATGGTAATCAACGGCGCCATCTACTCCAGAGGCCGAAGATTCATAATGAAAAGGCGATTATATTAGCCAAAGGTATCACTCTGCTGTGGGAGTGATCGCCTGCCACCTTACCTTCCCTCTGACCTGCACTGGGGTTAGAACTCCTATACTCTATACCTGCACTGAGGTTAGAGTTTCATTAAATACCGTTCTTGCCTGCACTGGGGCAGAACACCAAAATCACCTGTCCATATCTGCATTGGGATTGGACACCCTGGATTACTACCACCCGGACTGGGGTGGAGTTTTTATTCCTAACGCTTATCCACTGGCGATTTACTCTACTTGGATATCAAGACATAATATACGAAATATATCTTGTATCGGAGAGACTTTTTATTAAACTTTGTATGTCCGTCCCGGTCAGTAATTGTATTGAATTAAATACATTTTGATAATAAAAGGTGAAGGGCTAAAACAAAAATTCCGTGTATTTATTTACTCTACCTCAACAGAACGTTACGATACAGCTTTCAGCTTCCATTTTATTATAAACGATGTGACATATTTTATCTTGCAGATGCAAGAACTTGATCACACTTCAGTATTCGAGTTTCACTGGGATGTCACTTTCCGTCATTTAGGATTCCTCTACTTTGTATCAAACAGGGCACTAAGACAACAAATGTACAATACTGCATACAAAGTCATGTAAATCTAGTTCAACTGCCTCATAGTCAGGCCAACTTATACCTCCTTGTACTTGAATATTTCAGGCAGAGATATACCCTTGTACTTGAAATTTCCAAATAAGACTTTTTCATTTATATATTTTATATGAACTGGATAGGCACCTATGACTGAAGCCCGTCACATTCATCAGTGAACACTCTTGTAGAAGCAAGGCTGGGCGAGAGCGTATAGTATAGGTATTATAACGTGAATCGACTCATAGAGCTAAGAAAAACTCCTGAACTTCAGTTAGGATAGCCGGTAGGGGAGGGACTCGAACTTGTGTCGTCTCCGTGTGCTTATTGGAAGTCCGCAGTCGTAGTTATCTATTTCCGAGGACGTAAGTTAATTAAAACGCTACCTGTTTAATTTTTACTGTCAATAAGTCAAGTATGCTTACCAAAGATAGCTAGTATTAAATATCACCGTTTAAGTGAAAGAACACAATTTACCAAGCAAATAATAACAGAGCACTTACCTTATAGCTCCTTTAATGAAAGCGGACATAATCGCAATGCCCAGCCCACTCCCCGAGACGATAAAGATTTCGACCAGCTCCCTCCTCCGCTTGAAGTACTGAGCAACCATTAACGTCGATGTATCACGTGTCATCCCAACCCCTACCCCTGGAAAAGAAGATAAAGAAAACATGAGATGAGTAATTATAGTAATATCATTTGAGTGTGCTATAAGAAAGAAATTAAAAAGAACACGTAAATGTCATATTAGATTTTTGAAAGGCGTTCGACCATGAAGTGCATCTACACATAAAAAATTGAATGTATCAGATGAAGTATACAAATAAAGGGCATTATTTAAGGCACTGATATATATAATCTTTACATTCTCTGACAAAATATGGGAATCTTTGACATTGATTCAGCTTAGTGTACATAAAGAAAAGCAATTTAAAACGCACAACATGATACACAAAAACATGTTGCTTTCTTTTTTTTTAGAAACTACTTCGCTATATTTCTCGAATGAAACGTAATTCAACATCTTTTCCTCCTCTTTTTGTTACATTATTTTTCTTCAAACAGCAACTACAGTAAATTTGTGGGAAACTATTATTGTGTTACGTAATTCTGAAGGAAATCTCTTCTGTGCTCGAAGTCCTGCTTTCTAGCATTGACTGCTAATTGAAGATAGCTTCTTCACTAGCCTACATATACCTCTCTCTTTAGCCCTCTCTTTCATTGCCGTACTCCATTCAACGCACAGTGGAATTAAGCTGAAGTTAGCAACATGATTTCGTCCACCATTAGAAGGGAGGCTACCATACTCTCCCACACCCACTCTTTGTGATGAACTCGTCCACTTTCTCAAGGTCAAAGATTCCAGCTGTGCCATCTCCTGCGAGCAAGGTTGTACATGTTCTTTCACTGCGCCCTTTTACTTTACCACGAATTACCTCTCAACGTCTTGTTTGTATGAATTGCATTATTAATATCATCTTTATTATTACTTGAATCAGTTAAGATTTCGAAGCTATTTGAAATTTTCAGTTGGAAATCCGCTCGGTTGCAGTTATTGAAATGTTTCTCCTGAATTTATGGACTGGTAAATCTCAACTTCGTTCCATGTTTCTTTTTTCAGAATGGTATTAAATTTTTACAACTGTTTTTTTTTTCTTTCTAGATATTAAGGTAATGAGATTCGCATTATCTAATATACTTTTATGTACCGTAAGCATACAAATCTGCAGTGAACATATAATGAAATCCATCTTCAGTAGCTGATATAACAAAAAAGTCATCTGCTGTTTCTCGCATTGAAGCCTCTGCAATTCGTTTCCGAGAGCTTGCATTACTTCAATAAATGGCGCAGTGTCCACAAGACTGTAAATTCTAAAACAATAGTCTTTACTAGCAAATATAAAAGCTTTTTTTATTTTATTTATAGATTTTGGTTAATGCCTTTTCTTCCACAGAAAAACTGCAGTCATATAAAACAAATAAATTTCCGACAATACAAGCATTTGATGATTGTGTTGTCGGTTTTATTGTTCGTTTTGTTTTAGTACCATCATCCTTTTTTCTTTACTACTTTAAATAAGGATATAACGTTCTCTCAAGAATCTCCAACTTTTTTTTTTTTCAATATTTCACTGATGACAATAACATAGACGCAAATAATGTTACATCACAAGTTTTAATTGGAATAAGTTTAAAACCTCTCTCCCTTCCCCCTCTCTCTATCTATCTGTCCTCATTTCTTTTCTTCTCTCTCTCTCTCTCTCTCTCTCTTTCTCTCATATGCACATACATAGGGGCCTACCCTCCCACACACACATACACACAATTAAAATAAGCCACGGAAAGATGTTGTGGCCAAAGAGATACTTCTGCCCTTCATGGAAACGATAGGCAGAGTCACAGAATAAGATATTCCGGGAGTCTAGCAAACATTTAGTCTATGGTCTAGCATTTAGTTTCTATTTAACTTATATTTATGGGCTAGATAGGAATCTTATAGGCTAAGCCTGCCACGCGCCGCTCCTCAGAAATGTCATGGCCTAATCATAGCTGCCTGTCTGGTGCAGAAATGGTATAAGTTAAATAAACCACTAAACACTAGACTGACAGAATAAATATTTGCGTGACTGTACATAATTCATTGATTGTATTATACAAGCCCAACCTGTATTTACACTAAAAGAAAGTATATTTACTAATTAGTAAAATTAGTAGATTAGTGCACATATTTTTCTCTGATTTATTTTTTTTACATTTGTGTTCAAAGAAATGTATGTACAAGAAGTTCGTTCATCATGTTTTTAGGTTAGGTTCAGTGATTTGTAAGAAACACCCATTGTACACATTTTACTGAAATATGAAGTGATAATTCTCAAGTTCTACGCATTACACCAGTCCAAGAGGTCAGAGATGGAATTTTGGAGATCAGCAACATCCTGTAATGATCTGATTTCTCGAAATAACTTCAGAAACATCACGAAAGAAATGGCTTCCAAATAGGGTTCTTAGCTGCTAGTAAAAGTTCATATCACGCTTGTCATTTCCATGAAAATAATTTCAACTTCTACCAAATAAAAATGTTCCGATTTTCTATCTAGCCTTGATCGAAACGTCTTCTAGTAGGGAAAAATTTATCCCTGGCAGGGACGAAAAATAAATTTGTCAGGGTGGGAAACTTATATGCCACGGGGGAAAATCCCGGGCATCGCCCCCGTTAATTCGCACACTGCATTCAACCCTCCCTACCTTGTATTGTACGGAACGGATGGAGACGTAAAACACGTTCAAGGTCACAGCAACAGTCTTCATTCAATATAACATGTAGCTACAATCTTACAGTGCTTTGTGCAACATGTTGGAACAGATTGATTGATTTTGTTGGATGTATTCAAACAGAAATATACGACGGCAGAAACGTATCGTAATGCAGTGAGGGCATGGCGCGTAAATTTAACTTCAGAACGAACAGTGCGTAGCTGGTTTTGAACATTTTCCTGCTGGGGAAACAGTCTCCAAGATCAGAAAGTAAGAGGACGCGGGTGAATTGTGAATAACAACGCGTTAAAGGTATGTATGAACACAAATCCACGCAACACCGTCCGGGAATTTGCAAGTATTTCTGATCATCTGCATCAAAAAGGGAAACTGAAGAAGATCTGGACAACTGGCGACCGCATAAGCTGACGGAGATTCACGAGTAGATACGGACATTTATAATATTCTGTTGGTTCGTCTCCACAATGATCCCCTATTCGATAGTACTCTGAGATGTATGATGATCGTACGAAGTAGATATTGGTTTCGACTCAGGTGAACCCTCCAAACTCTATGCTTTGCTGTTAGAGTGATGGACAGCACTGTGTGTTGTGCATTACAAGTTCTTTTCGTCTCTGTAACTATTACTGCTGTCACGAAATTTACGAAATGCATCGGCCCAACAGACTTCAAAGTCACTTTCTGAAAGACCAGAGATAGTGCAGAAAGTGCCTTTCGGAACTTCGTTAGCTGAAAGGAGCCACATTTCTTCATTGAAGGGATTGAGTCTTGTGAAGCATTGTCAGAGACGTCTTGGTGCAGATGGAGAGTGTGTTGATTACAGCAAGTCAAGTTCAATACTTAATGTTAGCGTGAGGTACGAAAACAGAGTTTTATTTCCGAAACAATGTGGTTTCGAAATAAAGCCATATTGTGCTCTTATCAAGGCATAATGTCTATTATTTAGAACCATAGGTGTTCAACCTCACGAGGGTGGTGCTTGAGGGTGAAGGTGACGGCAAAGTTGAAACGTGAGAGTGAGGGGAAAGTTTGAGTGTGAGGGTAAGGGCGAAGTTGCAACGTGAGGGTGAGGGAAAAGTTTGAACGTGAGGGTAAGGGTGAGATTGCAACGTGAGGATGAGGGAAAAGTTTGAATGTGAGAGTGACGGGAAAGTTTGAACGTGAGGGTAAGGGCGAAGTTGCAACGTGAGGGTGAGGGAAAAGTTGCAACGTGAGAGTGAGGGCAAAATTTGGACGTGAGGGTAACGGCAAAGTTTGAACGTGAGGGTGAGAGCGAAGTTGCAACCTGAGAGTGAGGGCAAAGTTTGGACGTGAGGGTAACGGCAAAGTTTGAACGTGAAGGTGAGAGCGAAGTTGCAACGTGAGAGTGAGGGCAAAGTTTGGACGTGAGGGTAACGGCAAAGTTTGAACGTGAGGGTGAGAGTGAAGTTGCAACGTGAGGGCGAGGGTTGATCGAAGATCTGAAGGTGAGGACGAAATTGAAAGTTGAAATGTGAGGGTGAGTGAGGTTTGACGAAAATGAGTATGATTAGAACGTCCAGTATAAAGCTATAATAAACGATTTATGTATTCAGTTCCCACATCTGCTAATCCTAACACACTTGCTTTAAGCAAATTCAGTTCAGTTACTTGAAAATTACTTATTCACTGTTAAAACGTTTGAACGACGTTCGTGGAAAATGACATGCAAATTAGGAAATTGATTGTACGGAAATTTCCAGTAACCTTACAGACATGAATGAGAAATATTCTAAGAATTTTTAAACAAGGAATTCTCACAATTTTCTCAATATTTTTTTTCTATTCTTAGGTCCCTTGATAGCGAAGCTATAATAAAACGGACCTTACAATCACGCTCACGGTGTCCATCTGTTCGTGTCCTGAAATTAAATCTCAGAAACTACAATGTGTGGACAAATGCTTGAGATGTAAAATTTGGTAAACTTGATTTTATATGGGCCAGTAAACTTTTGACTTCGGCCCGTCATGATTCGACCCTATACACATAGTTAAAATCCACAAACACCCATGCGCCCTCCGGGACTTGAAGCCGGGACCTTCGAGTCGTTGGCCTAACGCCTTAGACGGCACGGCTCCTCGGTCGGCGCTTGAGATGTCATTGCAAAGAAGGTCTTGACTAGAATAACTAAGAGTCTTCTAGAATAGAATAACTGGCCGTAATCGTCTTCATTGGTACAGTAATTCAGTGTTCCCAACTCATTATTTTAAAATATCATTTGTTCAAATTGCTTCCATTCAGTTAGACCTAGCTGCGCCAAACTTGGCATAAACATTATTCGACACAAAAAAGTATTATGGGTCTTCAATACCTAAGCACTGCAGTTGTCAGTATTGCAAACCTGTTTTATAAAAATTAATGGTTGCGTGGCTAAAAAGCTATCTAGGGATTGAGGCCTCCACAACTGTTAATAGAATCGCAGCTGTAACTTGTCGTATTTTAATTTCTTTGGTTCCCGGTACCAAGACACAGGATAATTATTTTGACTGAGTACACTTAGAATCGAATACAATTACTGTTCAATAATAATCGACATAAAAATAATTTAAGTCTGAATAATGGTTGAGAAATCTTTAAGTATTTTTTTTGTTCAATATTCTTGCAAATACAGTGTTTTCGCTACATGTGACGTTTTACGCAGTCAGTTACCTGACTTTCTCCAACAAAAATATACAAATTTTAAACAATATTTTTAATCTACAAAGATATCATGAAGGTTAATGTAAAACAACGATCTCCAACAAAAGATGACAGCACTATCTCTGCATATGTCTAATGTATTTTTTATCGTTGCACAAAATTTTAATGCTGCTCCTACAAATTCAAGCCTAGAGAGTTCTAACTTTCAGGGAAGAAAGTTCATAACCAATTCAAGAGTTTGAGCAATTCCGATTTTTTTAGTTTTTCTTCATTGTTGTGAATTTTAAAACCTATAACAATGATGCTCTTTCAACAATGAACAAAAAAGAAACTTAAAAATCAGTATTGATCGAACTCTTGAATTAGTTATGAACTTTCTTCCCTGAAAGTTAGAACTCTCTAGGCTTGAATTTGTAGGAGCAGCATTGAGATTTCGTCCAACGATAAAAAATACATTAGACATATACGGAGATAGTGGTGCCATCTTTCGTTGGAGATCGTTACTCTACATTAATCTCAGCTTTAAAAAATGGGAGTGATGTGATATCTTCTATGCGTATGTGTATATATTTAGGTGACAAACCTCGTGGCCTCTCAGAGGTTCTATGTCTGATGAAGATTCCTGTTACGCCATCGAAACTGTTACAAACTTACGTTTTTACCTATTTTGTGTTCATGCGTTGTCAGCATCGTATTCTCTGTATATCTGATTAAAAAAAATGTCTTTTTATGACAATAATGAGATAGTATGAAATAGTATTGTGAAAGATAGACTTATTTATTTAGAATGAACGTAGCTTTTCCCGATTACTATAGTACATACATACCATAACATATACGGTATATTAACCACTAAAAATATATATATATATTTGTGTATTTCATTTCAATTTTATTATGGTCTTTATAACACATATAAAGAAAGAAAATCTCAAGTCTACGTCGATGAAGATAAAATTAAATTAAATGCAAATTTTGAAGATATCACTAAATACATGCGGCGGCATGCGACCTTGTTTTATTGCTGGCAAAATGCAGTTCACACATTTGGTGTGGTACTATTATGCAATATTAAAGCGGCAAGACTCAGGAAATTTTCCGAATGTGTTATATTCTGGCAACAAGCCATGCATGGTTTCTCTTAAAGCAGGAAGGAAGAAAAGGAAGGAGAAAGAAGGAGAGATAGAAATCTGCATATAGACAGGATGACAACTCATTTCTTCTAAAAAATTTGCGTAGAAAGGAAGAAAAAATCTTTCTCTCCCCTTCTCCCTCGCCCTCTCTCTCTCACAGACACATACAAGCATACAGGAATCATTACAGACCCGAATAAAGTATACTTTTTGTCTGTAGATACAAATTTAGCGAAACGTGAAATACACAGAACTCGTATGCCTAAATTCAACATGGAATGCCGATGAGCGTATATTACATAGCCTGTAAAAGTATGTAAATAATTTGTTTTTTATTATTAAGAAACACATTAAAGAGAATTAAACAAAAATGGGCAAAATTATATGGATTTTACAAAAAAAAAAAAAAAAAAAAAAACGGGGGCTCCAGCCCCCAAAATACATCCCTGGCGAGGAGTGCATCGGCGCGGGATGTGGCCTACAACTCTGATATGTTTCATTCCAGGACGAAAGTGAAGCAGAAGTGACTTCTATTGAATGAATCTTAAAAAATACACTTTTTGTACACTTCGTACCATTATCCAGCCCCCTATCTCCGTACCTGCAGCTAATACGGGTAGCTTATATATATTACCTCTCTATAGAACGTAGATTTTCCTAGCAAAATTTCAGGGTAGGTTTCGATATGATCTCATTGACGGTCTCCTTGTTATTCGAATGCTAAACTTCCTTGTCTTCAGGCTGAGCAGACTTAGGTTCGATTCCTGGTGAAGGCTCATAAATTTTAAGGCCCATACCGTAAGCATATTGGGTAACTTCTTAAATAAGGTAGCATAAGCTATTCGTTGTACTGACCACACAATTCCTAATTGAACAAAAACGGTCTTAGTAGCCCGAAGTACCATATTTGTTGTAGTCCGATGGGGTTGAGTTACTTTTGGTTTAAACTACTCTCCAATAAGGCAACCAATAACATTATGTCGGATTTTTACGTGATCGAACTGCACGCTCTCCCCACACCGTTTATTTAGAGGTGAGACAAATAAAGATGAATATTAAGTCTTGGTAAGTCCACGGTTTGAAGTAGTCACCACAGTAACATGGACTTGCGGTTCGCCGCTGACAAAGTGAAGCTATTCGGGAATCTTCGGATAACTTCAACAATACACTCCCGGAAGTGGGAGGAGCCATTTGTTTTCTGCTGGCTAGAGAAAAGCAGAAGCAGCACATAAGAACAAATGAAGAGCGGAGGAGGGAAGATACTCTTCACCGTCACAACCATATTTTACACCAAAGCCGCGGGCCTCCATTCTCACACATCCTTCCTCCAGCACTCTCTCCGATAATTATCGAAGTTAACCGAAGATGTCCAAATGGCTTCACTTTGTAAGCGGCGAGCCACAAGTGTAACATAGGGACGTCAGTGAAAGCAGGTCACGCATGGAAACTTAAACAAAGTTATACAGGTCTATATGTTGTACGACTTTTAAACTGGGAAGGAATATTAGGGTAGAGGGAAGAAAAACATGCCAAGTATTTGGTATGGTTGTTGTTAATGATCGGACAATACAACGGTGGTTTTACAAATTTAAGGACAGCAATGAATCCCTCCACTACGCACTAGGTACGTGACGTCCACAAGCCATAGGCAACGAGACACTCAAAGCGAAACTACGACCCCTCTACAATCCAAATCATTTTTACTAAGGGTTTAATACTATGACCTAAATTTATCTAAATTTCTATCCCTAAAACCCTATCCTGAGCATGTATGTTTGTTCCCTGACAACTTTACAATATTGGAGTTCCTCAAGTGGTAGATATCTTCTACAGCGTTTGATCAAAGTAAATTGTAACAAATATACAACACATTGAGCTCAACTGTATAGAAATTGCCTCGCAATTGAAAGATTGCTAAGTCGAATGCCAGTGCTAGACATAATTGATGATCATAATAAGAGTCAGGGTTCCCACTCATTTGCCAATATCAAATTCCCTGACTTTTCCAGGTCACTACTCAGAAATTTCCAGGTACCCCTTTTTGTATATGTATCATAATTCCATGGGAAAATAAAGGTCATAGTTGCATGAAAATAACGATACATCAAAACATTTCACTGTATTCTTTCTTAAATTGCTTCATGGTTGGCACATCAGCCTCCAAGTAATTTCGAAAACGATCTAAAATGAAATGCCTGCTGTAGCTAAATGAACTTCAAACAATAAGCTATCAAAGTCCCTGACTTTTCCTGGTTTTCAGACATTTTAGTGAAATTCTCTGACTTTTCCAGGACTTTTTAGTGCTAAGTTGGATTCCCTGACTATTCCAGGTTTTCCAGGTGAGTGGGAACCCTGAGAGTAATACCAGTTAGTTCACAAATTGCATTAAGTAAATGAATGTTGACTAACTTACCTATCACAGTCCCGTAGCTGAAGAAAAGTTGATGGAATTGCGAGGCGAAGGAAGTGAAGAGGCAGCCGAGAGCCGTGACGAGACCCCCGAGTACTGCCGTAACCCGCGTCGACTTCCTCCTGCAGAAGGCGATCGTGATTGGCGATACTAGCAACGCCACCGCCGTCGAAAGCGCTCCCAGCCACCCTGCAGAAAGACAGAAAGTAAACAATTATAGCAAAATTTGTTATACTTCAATATGGTTTACAACTTACAAGCTCTTTGTGTTATACAACAAAATAATACAGTAACCCGAAGATGATATTTAGGATATATGTAGACATAGTTGTATATTATGTGTAGTATGCCCCTAGCCGTTGCACTAATGTTCTGAATTGCTTGTATGCAGAATTAATGGGTAAAACTGCGCGAGTTGACAGTGTGCAAAATGGTGTTGACAATGGAATAGCAAATTTTCGTGGTAGAGGGCTACGGAAGACCATGTGCAAGCATGGAGTTGTTTACAATTGAATTTGAGGTTGCGAGTAAATTGGCAAAAACCTCTGAAAAACGTGCTATGCAAAAGTTAACTGCCAAATGGTATGCGACATGGTCTGTGTTGAACATTAGAACGAATCGCCGAAAACCAGTTCATAGAATAGAAACTATTTAGTTATTGTTACGGCACCTAAACAAATCATCACGCGGACTTATACAGGAGCTTAAATTTTAACAATAGTCATGAAAGTCATGGGAAATGATCTTCAAGTTCCAGTGCACAAACTGGTACACCAGTTGTACGAAGCGCGCGAGTAGTTTTGTGAATGGTTCTTATTACTATGTAACACTGCTCCAGAAATCTTAGCGTCAGGATTCGCATTTATGTCGGATGAGGTATGGTTTCTGCTAACTCGAAGAATAAGCGTCACTAGTCGAGGGAAACTCCGAACGTGCATACAAAAGTTCAATTACATCGTGTTAAAATTGGGTTGTGGTGTGCAGTGTCAGCTAGTCGAATCATAGTCTTATTTATTTTTTTTAACCAAACATTGAACTCCCAACATTACGTGGATCAAATTTTCAATTTCATTGCAAATCAACTAACACCAGACAAAATCACAGGAGACCTATTTTCAACAGGATGGCGCGGCAGCCCACACAGCAATTCCAAATGTTGAAAAAAATCAACAAGTCCTTCCACATGGCAGAATCAGCAGCAGAGGAACTGCTTAGCCTTGGCCTCCGCGTTCACTTGATCTTTCTGCGTGTGATCTTTGGGATAAAAGCAAGGGAAACCGTGTACGTGAACAACCCGAAAAGCAGAGATCATCAGAAGAAGAATATCACTGTCCGACGAACTCATTCGCGTCACACTGCATTGGTGTCTTAATGTCAATAGTGAATACTTTCAGCACCCTCTTTAGATACATTGGTTACAGTTCATTTTAATCTGTTATGCGTTTTCCACATTTACATGCTGAGTTTTCTCGGGGTTACTTTAAAAATAAACTCACTCAAAAGAACTAAGGTTACCACGTCAGCTGATCAGTAGATATTTACAGAAAATATGGTTTTCTCCAATTTGTTTGAACCTGTAATACACGAGAATGACAGCCAAAGACCTTTTTTCCTTCTATACAAAAAAAAAAAAGGCATTTTTGTACATGTCAATTTGGGCAAGGTAGGGCATAAGTCTGAAGACATTTTGTAACGTTGAAAGCGCTGTGAGAATCTAATCCAAGTTTTGGGTAATAACAATAGGTGAAGAAGGACTGCGCTTGGTGGCGGTATGAGCATCACGGCTGACATTAAGAATTTGAAATAGGAAGAGGGTCATGTGAGATATCGTTTTTAGGATAGCTTGTTCCCAGAAGTTCAAATGTCACCTACGTTTATCTGTTTAGGATATAGGGATTCTGTAAGTTGAGATTTGGAGAAAAGTCATTGTTTATTATTTCGTTCCACGTGATTGAGCACGACGAAAACGTGAAAGAGTGGTTGGATTTTCAATTTTCGGGGTGTTTATTAACTCGGCGAAGAGCCATCGCATGCCCGCTTCGTTCATCTGCTCTCACACACCTTGCTTTGTATGTCTGAGCCAATCTAAAAGAATGGAGTGTCGAGAAACAATAAACGACCTACACTATCTTCAGTAACGGATTCAGTAGTAATTTGTTTATATAAATGATATTAGTAGACTAAAATTGAAAGAAAAATTAATATTATTTCCTTATGGCAGGCTGATTTTATAAGCTAATAACGACATACAAGATTAAATAATTTGCATGAAATATGATAATGAAATTGTTAATGTATGTTTATGTAGAAACGAGCTGTTATGGTACCCTTCGAAAACATTTCATATTGTTTCATAAACCACTTTGAAAGCTGGATATTCCTAAAAATTTAAGCAAGTACCATAGAAATTAAAAAGGTGGCATCGACTAAATAGTTAGGACTAATTCTAAATGAGCATTTGAAGTGATGCGAACATATTAAACAAGTGGTGAATAAGATTATCCTGTTGTTGGCGTATTGAATCTCTTCAGTAGAAAATTACTCTCTAATATTATCAAAAGTGTTTACTATTTCTTAGTTCCATCACATTTAGCTTATATACCAGTGTCACTAATTTGGAAAACTCCAACAAAAAAGGATGTCCAACCTTTAAATATATTTACAAAGAAAAGGCGATTAATTAATTTATGGATAAGCCTTAAAGTATACAATGAAATTTATGTATTTTATTTTTAAAATTCTTTTATAAGCTATAGTTATTACATTCAAATTTATACATGTATAAGGCAATAAGAAATTTGACTCATACAAATTTATATGAAGCAGGATTTTCACGATTATAATGCCAGATCAAAGTCATCACTGCATTTACAAACAATACGAAGAAACACTTGCGATAAAACAGGAGTTAATTATTTTCTCTAGACAGAACTTATAAACGTCCCCTGTTAATTTGACAAACACAAAATATTTCTATTCTCAATAAGTTGGTTAACCAACGTTCCTCGGATACGCGTCTTAACTCTTTGAACAGTTTATATTTCTGATATAAACTGTTAGTTAGTTTATCTGTAGATACTTCAGATTAAATACGTATAAACATGTAATCTTAGTAATGAATAGCTAAAGCTTACTCTGTCATAAATGCTTTTCTGCTTAAAAGTATGTTTAGAGTAGGAAAAATGTTACAGGTATTAATAACAAAAAAAATTGTTGTTCTTATAAGTAACATTAAAAAGTACGTATATTCATTGTTCATTGCCTTCTAATCTCTCTCTCTCTCTCTCTCTCTCTCTCTCTCTCT
>JAGDQP010032766.1:0-20258 GCA_022664845.1 Lepisma saccharinum | reverse complement strand
ACGACGCCTGACGTAGTATGGAGACCGACCTAACACACCACCACCAGCAGTCCGGCGCTGCGGTCGCCACGACACCACTGCCAACCCATACATCTGACGTGTTGCCAACTACAGGTGTTTCCATTATTCTGATAAGCATCTGTATATGTCTTAATTCTTGAAAAAGAAAAACGTAAATATTATTTGCAGTATTTTCTATTATATGCCGAGTACTGTGTGAAGAACAGTATTATACTCATACTGTTATACAAATAACTCAGGAATTTAATCTTAAATTTAAAAAAAAAAAAAGACGGGCCGCACAGAAGAAAACTGAGAACTGAAAATGTGGTTCACATTGGATTGTACTGGAAGTGGGCAAACGAGTTTAAATATTTGCTCTGGCGTCTATCTTTCAATACTAAGCAGTCGCTCCTGTATCGTTGCGTAGAGCTCGATGAGGCCTAAATGACGAATTATCAAGTATTTGTTTAATGTAAAAGTACTTTTTTTTTAAATATTTCTCTTCCTTTTTAAAACATGGCCGACAACTGGTACATACCTGGCTGCCCACTAGTTCTGAATGTCCAACAACTGTTGAAAATTGACTATTTTCCGAGAAAAGAATCCTCATACGAAATACTGTAAAATGTTGAGTTAGAAATGTTCTATTTTAGTTCGGAGAGGTTTAAAAACGAATGTAAGTGTATTAGACCAACAAATAAATGTGGAAACGAATTTAATGTACCAGTTCCTTAACTGGTCGACCACTAGTGCCCCCCTTCTCTCTCTCTTTCTTCATTTTTTTTCGCAGCCATATTCAATCCACAACTGGATGAGGCCTCTCCCAAAAGGTGGAGTTGGTCTGCTGCTCCCCACGCTGACCAGACGTGTTGGGAGAGGAGACCTGAAGTCTCAACTGTGATCGCCACTGTCTTTTATTCACTGCAACTCCCCAATTATATCACGATGCTGGGTGGGAACCGTTCCAGTCCCTTGGAAGAAATCTCTTGGCAGAACCGGGCGGGAATCGAACGTTCAGCAGTCAGTGACGGTAACTATTAGACTAGCGGGCCATTTTATGTTATAATCTGTCAGCTGATTGTCTATATTTTTAAAGACTTTGCTGATCTTAAATACCATATCTTTCCCACATTGTATTTATTTATATTGAGTAGGCAACATATAGCTAGAGTCTACTCCCAAATCAAGATCAGTGTGACCGAATATTTTGTTGGTTTTAATATGTGTAACGCCCTTTTGAGATTGTACAATTTTAAGAACTTGTATTTTTGGGTTTGTCCTCTTTAATAAGTACAAACACATCAATGCAATGAGTGGGTAAACTTGTTTTAAATATATACTACATACTTCTTGCTGTAAATACGAAAGCATAAATCATAAATAAAATTCTGGTATGGTATGCAAGATCTCTTTCTCTGTTTGTCTCTCTCCCTCCCTCTCTCTTTGCATTTGTGTGTGTGTCGAACACACTACAATCTATTGAACATAAACAAAGAACATTTGCCAACAACAATACTTGCAGAACTTGTTATCTGTAAATACGAAGCCAAACCCAAACCTACGCTAATGGCCGCCTACCATGTCAAGTATTTCAAACATTTTGTTATTATATCCTAAATGTATTCACTTTCTCTAATTTCATATATAGTAAGTGCAAAGGAAAAAAAACTACACATGAATTCTGCCAAACCCAGGGTTTTCGCCAGGATTTTCAGTTTGGGGGGGTGTAAAGTCAAAATTCGGAGGGTGTAAGTGAAGTTTTGCTACGGTTCCTATCGATTTTTCATAGCAAAATTTTTTTGGGGGGGTTGTTGTCGAGACTTTGGGGGATAAGCATCCCCCACAGGGGGGGTCTGGTGGAATCACTGACCTAACCTCTCAATCGGAAGGTGTCATTCCTTCTCATATTATCGAGCACACGTACCGAACTTTTAATATTTACTGTCAAAAATCAATAGGGATTCTGCAAAACTTGACTTAACTAACCTCAACACCCAATTTTGAGTTTACGCCCCTCCAAAACTGACAATTCTCGCAGAATCTTTGAAACTACCAACTAAATTACCAAAGAGAACTCGCTGGCCTATTATTATTTTCATAATGTTTATCAGGGAAAAAGAGTCTTATTATACCTAGAGGAGACTTCCTCCATTCAGTTAGCTTAATCAAGATTTCAGATAGCTCAATTTAAAAGCAGGTTCGAGTTGTATTATTATGTTCTTAATCGAAAGTTCTTCTAGCACAGGACCATCTATTAGTCAGGGATTCCGCCAGTTCGGGGGTTTAAAGTCACCTTGTGAAAATGTGTCTCAGCGACCCCATAAGCAGAGTACGAATAGGTAATAATATGTCTGATAGTTTCAAGATTCGCAACGGACTGAAACAAGGTGATGCCTTGTCACCACTACTGTTTAACTTTGCTTTAGAATATGCGATTTTAAAAATAAAAGAGGACCAAAAGGGACTAACGTTGAATGGCTTGAATCAACTGTTCGTGTTGGCGGATAATGTAGATTTAATAGGGGAAGATATAGAGGGACTACAAAGTAACACCGATGTCTTAGTAGAAGCGTGCAATGAGATAGGTCTATCAGGTAAATATAGAGAAAACAAAATACATGATAACAAGTCGAAACACAGGGAATGAAGGAAATAGGTACATAACAATTAATAATGAGAAAATAGAGAAAGTAAACAAATTTAAATACTTGGGAGTATAAGTAACAAATAAAAACAAGATAACGGAAGAAATAAAAAGTCGTTTAGTATCGGGAAACGCATGTAAGAATAATGGAATTACGACCACTAAGGTGGGCGGGCAGGCCATGTAGCTCGGATGGGAGAAACACGAAGATTATTATTCCATCTTGATTGGAAAGCCGGAGGGAAAGAGACCATTATGAAGACCGAAACGACGTTGGGAGGACAATATTAGAAGGAATCTTCGAGAGGTAGGCGTTTGTGATTAGAACTGGCTTAATCTTGCTCAGGATAGATCCTGATGGCGAACGTTTGTTACTGCGGCGATGAGCTTGAGAGTTCCGTAAAGTCATAGAGTAAGTGAGTAAGGGTGAAAAGTCAAAATTGGAAGAGTTTTGCACGATTTCTATCTACTTTGGACCTAAGAAAAATTTGGAAGGGCGTGAGCAAAAAATTTGCAACAACTTGCCTTAACTATCAACGTAGACACAGTGCAATTAAAATATGCAGCTTTGGTGTCGTCAGTGTTTGCAGTCATCTAGCAACTGTACATAAGAAAATCTGGTAGATCACTAGAGTCTATTATCGTTTTATTGAAGACGAAAAGCATGTAAAACGAGTCATTGTGTTTTGCGACCGTGCCATTTGAAACTATACGGAATATCGTGCAGGATGCGATACCAGGAAAATTAATTGTTTGTTTTGTGACCAATCTATTTTTTTATATAACCGGCGACATCTTGGACAGTTAACATATTTTTTTCTCAACTGTATATTCAGCAACATCGCTTATATACCGCAAAGCTTACAAGATGATAATATTCATTCTCTGAACCAGGTTTGAAAAATGTTTCCAGAAGGAGGGGAATTGTGTCTCGAGTTTCCAAATGAAGTTCACATATGTAGAACGAGCAATTAACGCAGAAAACATGGACGAAGAAATAAACTGACGGATGGAATGGTAAACGGGAGAATCTAACCTGACTTCGCTCGGCATTAATTCGTGTCTATGCGTGCGTGGCTTTATATCACATTCCGTAGGAAGTTGTTTAGAACACCAATGTGTATGTCAAATTGCAGAAGTAATGAATTGTCGATGTCTCCCAAAACAAATTCGGTTGGATCTCAAATTGTGCTTGACTGGTTCCCAAAATGAAACACGTAATCAAACTTAACTTTACCTAACCAGAAATACGGTATACAAGCTTCCTATATTTATTAAAAGACAAAAAAGTATCAATTTAGTTATTAGTAACAGATTAAATCTTTGCATTTTACTATAGATCAGTATTCTGGTCCGCAAAACGCACGGTCTCATGTATTTCGGGGATCAAAACGCACGGGTCGCAAAATGCACGATCGTAAAACACACGCCACTATTTACAAAGTATGAAACTCGTCGAAATCCATAAAATTACCGTAGATGTGGCAACTTTTTTTTTTTCATTTTACAACTGGTTTATTAAAAATTGTCAAACCGACATATAGAAACTTTTCCAAAATTGATAATTTGGCCTTGTAGAACAGGTGTTCTCAACCTGAGGCTCGCTAGTAATTCGAAATCCTTTCTTAAAATTTCAGAACATTGCAAAACCGCTTAAAAGCATGTGTTTACAGTCTACTTGCATTTATCCAAGGGTGTGCAAAATGTTTGACGTAATCAAAACCTACATTTTTTTTATTTTTTTTTTTACAATTTGCATCAACATTTCCAGAGTTATTTGAGGATGATTTAAACATTAATATTACTTTCATCATAGATCTTTTTCAGTACATGAACCATAGAGTTAGGAATATAAATAGAGGGAGCTTCAGGCTGTTTTAAAGACGAGGGGAGTGAAACCAAGAGACGGAAGGGACGAAACTCACCCACCACATTGACTAGCCACATATTTAGAGACCCTCTTTTCCGTGTATTGCCTTTTCATTCTTATGCGAAGAGAATGTTAGGGCTGAAGAAAAAGGCAGTCCTCACAATACTCAGTATAGAGGGATTCTAATGGGGCCACACAAGATGGCTGCCGCTGAACCATAATTTGGCTTCATGTGACGTCATGAATGTTCTCTCTATTTTCTTCCTAACTCTATGACATGACGAACTTAATAAATAAACAACTTCAAGGTGAACAAAACACAGTTTGTGAAATGAAATTATTAATCTATTTTCATTTCTGTTAAAATTAGAAAGATTCTTTGCTACATACAGCAAGCACGAATGAACTGCAATATTTCCTAAAATTTGCATATACCCGCTCCAGACTTCATTATGAGTGTCTTGTCCAGCTAGTAAATCGAGATATTTTGAACGAGTTTGATATGTGTTTTCGTATTTTGGAAGAACAGTTGTTTAGCATGGTGTGTATCCCCTTTCCATTCAGTGCAGACTTAATCAGACAACTCAAAATTATTCTTGAGAATTAGGACTGATTTTCTTCCAAGCGTGCGTTGCTTGCGATTTGGGTGAGTAGCCAATTGAAAGACGTGTTTTATTACGTGTTCTACGTGTAACACCTGTTTCAATTGGCTACTCACCCAAATCGCAAGCAACGCACGCTTGCAAGAAAATTAGTCCTAATACGAATGTCTGTACGGAACTTAAATTGATAGATCTCCAGTCCTTTTTTTGCTCTGAAATATTTGTTTGAAAAAGTAGAAATCCGTTTCTGGATGAGAAAATACGAAACACTTCCCCATATTACAGAGGTTTCTCTCAAATGTCTTGCTATATGTTTGGAACGACCTATTTGCGCGGAAAAGCTTGCTTAACATCATAGAACTCATATTATGACGACTGTTTACTTTTGACTACAAGCGACTTCTCCTTGGACAGCACTGAAATTCTGAGTCAAGGATCTGATTAGCCTAAAGAGCTTTAAAAGTGTATCGCTTCCCCTCTCCTCTTTATTAAGCTGACGAATACCTTTCGTGCTAATTAAGCATTTAGCTTCTAAGGATGGACCTACTAATAGAGGGACTGATCAGTCCCTTTATTAGTTCGAACTACGTTCGGGTTGGTATCCGAGGCAGATTGCGGGTGCATAAATCTATTTCTTTGGAATGTTTCTCGGTTTCTACATAAATCGCCTCTGCTCATAATATTAAATAGGTTGAGAAACTCTGCTGTAGATATTCATAAAACAAGGACCATCCTTTGCACAGAATAATGAATTTGTTAGTTGTTCTTCAAGCCTTCATAAGAAAATGGAAAACAAGACTATACCTGGCTAATATTGACTTGAAGAAAATATTGCGTTAAGCGAATCAAACACAATGAATATTATCAAATGCTTAATCTTTTTACGTTAATCGGAAAAGAAGTTGAATGTTTGAGGGAGAGCATACGTAATGTTGTTGGTACATTATTGATAAGAACACTAAAATAGTGTTATCTACATATTTGTTTCATGTATATAGCCTAATGGTCGAGGAATGCAATATGCTGAGTTGCTTGCCGTTCGTGGAAATAGATATGCATTATTGGCAGGGATGACGTAACTTTTATGACTAGGTTAAAAGCGAGAATATTCATAAACATATGATGTAAGGTATGCGTTATATTTGGAATAAACTTTTATGTTTTAATTCTTCCTTAATGAGTAAACTTTCTTCTTGTGTTGGTAATTGTGAAGCAAAATTATATTCTTTTCTGAACATAAAAAAAAATCGAAATATAACAACTGATAAATTATGTGTATTGCAGGGCTTTTTTTTCCAAGTTGTCTTCTGTAACTATTTTAATGGTCTATAGAAGTCCTCCATGTAGTCGAGGTTACTGTTAATACTTTCTTCATATTTACTTCTTTGCCTTATTCTTCTTCCAACGGCACCTCGTTTTTCTTATTAAAGTTGAAATCTCGATTTTCCGTAGGTATCTTTCCTGCAGTTAAATTGTTTTTTGTGAAAACTATTATTAATAAAATGAGTATTTTATTACATGTAAGAAAAACAACTCACAGAACACACGTTTGAGTAAGTTTTGACAAATCTCAATAGAGGGCACATCTGTCGTTAACACTAATTCCATCTCACTGCTCAGATTTAAATTACGTACTGGAAAAGAAGTCCTTAAAGAAGTTTTTTTTTTTAAAAAAAAATAGAGATCCATGTGAGGATTTAGTCCCCTAAATCAGTTTTTAAAAAGCCAAGATCTAACTAAATCGCTTTCTCGCATCCGGAACCACAGATCCACCCTATCTTATCAAAATCCTTAGGGCCGTTTTCAAGGTAAAATTTGCAATGCATTGCCATACAGACTAACGACTGAACTGATGCAAGCTTGGAGCGGGTGGAAATAGGATCGTTTATTCTTTTAAACCGTAGTGGTGGTCCGCCAAGAACCAAGGCGCGGGCAGAATTATACGGTCGATCAAAGCGAAGATTCGAGCTACAATTTTTTATTTTGTCATGGACACTGTAGAAAATTAGGAAACCTCCTGGAAAGGAAAAGGTAAACCAGCAAAGTGGTTACACGGAAATTTCAGTAACGCTCTTGATTTTCCTCTTCGGTAAACTATTTACCATACGGTATTTTACAGTTGCCGCAAAGAAACAGAAAAAATGTACAAATTACTCGGAGTTGAGTATTGAAGTGATAATAAAATGTCCTAGAAGTATGAACTACATAAACAGGTTGGCGTCTATCAAACAGACAAATATTTCAAATCGTCATCATCATTTGTGTTCTATCCAAAACGGCAGGTCCTTCAAGGCGCGCTCAACTCTTTCTCCATTCATTCTGATCAATCGGTTTCCTTTCTGTACCAGCATACGATTTTTTCCTTAATACTGTCAAAGAGTTAAATTCGTCTTCTTCCTCTCCCTCTTTTCCCTTCAATTGCTTTTCTTAGTTTAAAATATCTATCCAGCCAATGTCCTAATCAGTTACAGTTTTGCTCTTTTTTATTGTATCCAGTATTCGGAATTAAGACTTAAATAAATAAATAATTTAAAAAAAAAACCGAGCCGCACAGCAATCCGAAGCGTACAAAACTGAGTTAGAACTGAAAATTTGGTTCACATTGGATTATACTGAAAGTGGACAAACGAGTTTAAATATTTCCTTTGGCGTATTTCTTTCGACAGTAAGCAGTTATTCCAGTATCGTTATGTAGAGCTCGATGGTATATACTATAAGATTTAGGTGTTGTTTTACATGCGTTTTTTATTCTCCACTAGCAGTGTCAAAAATCTTGTGCTTTCCTATCGCATATTTTTTCCTTCTTCTTTTACATGTTGGCTGCTGTACATATGTGTTTGAGCGTAAACCACACACGCAGTGGTGCCTTCTCTTTTTAATTTTCGTTCCAGATAAACACACATACACACACACACACACACACACACATATATATATATATATATATATATATATATATATATATATATATATATTATATGGTGTTCTGTATATTTTTGCATGTTACACATACAATGACTAAAGTTTGATTTCACCATACGTTCCAAGAAGAGAAAAAGTATTGTTAACGTTGTTTAGAGGGCAAACAATAGTCCTAAGCTATATAATTCAGCTTTAAAAAAAGAAAAATAGCATTCCCAGGCTTTGTTGTTCGAGAATTATCAAGAATTATGGGTTGCGTGACTTTCGGAATATCCTGTATTTCAACATTCCAACATTGCTGGTCGAAGCCTTCCCTGTGCTGTCCCAAGAAATTGTAATTTATTATTTGCGACGAGCAAAAAGAATTTATGATATTCTTTTCAAGTCGTTCTGCCATGCCTATAAATTGTGTTAACTGTATCATAATAGGTGACATAACACAGTCTTCACGTCAAGGTCAACTGCGTGCCTTCTTGGCTACGTTTGCTTACTAAATTATAAACTCTAAATATAACACACTGCAGTGGTTTACATTTTTGATAACAATGGGTTTTCCCAATGAAACCAAAAAGCTCCTTTTCTTTTTAGAAAAGCTTGGATAAATATGAGACTAAATATTTTTATTTTTCTAAAGGAAAAAAAAATATATTGTTTTAACGCTTTTCGCCAATTGAAACTGATAATAAAAAGTCATTGGCACCCGCAAGAGGGATTGTCGGGGGTATTTCCCCTCTCTACCGTACTCATCAGTTGTAGTTGATAATTTTAAAAAATGGCGCCCGCAAAGGAGGTTATAAGGTGGAAGTTGCACTTATCTAGACTAGATCTTTCAAGCCCGTATGTGAACCTGATAATCAGAGGCGGCGTTAGGTGAGCGCGGGGCCTAGGGCAATAATGACCCCGCGGGGCCAAAGTACAAGTAAAAATCGCTGAGCGCCTAAATGTTACATCTAAAGCCGATAAAGCAGTAAGCAGCTTCCCCGTAAATGCTTCCTCTCACTTCTTCCTTTCATTCCTAACCCTACATTTATTACTAAATATTCTCTTTTTTAATGAACAACGGTTTCTTATGAAAAAAAAATCCGACATAATTTATTTAAAAAAAAGTACAATCTATTTTAAAAACTGCATTGCTAATTACAAGTGCTTCTTTATTCATTTCCATTTCACATTACATTTCGCATGGAAACTATACAAACTAGTTTATCTGTAAACTTTTTTTTACAAATCAACTTTTATATCACTGAGTAAGAAAAATATCAACTCGGAACGCGGGTCCTCCCTAAGCGCGGTTGCCCCAGTTGCCACCCCCAAACGCCGCCTCTGCTGATAATGATGGGTGCTTTGCCCAAAGGTAGGTCCTGACCCGAAGGTCCCTGGGCGACATAGACCGATGGTAATTCGCCATTGCCTTCCATCGGATGAAAATGACGTTCTAAGGACGGGACTACAATTTAACATGGAATCTGAACCACTTGTATCCCCGTCGGGAATCGAACCCGCGATCTTTAATTCCAAGGCAGTAAGTGTTAGCACTCACCCACATTGGAAACTATGTGAACTATCCGAGTATCCGTTACAATGTATTTGAAATGGAATATGAACTCAACTTATATTTATATTAACGAATTTTTTTTATTTGACCCAGTGCGTGCATGACACACGAGTACATGTGTTATATAACCCAAATAAGAAAAACAAAAATGGAAATAATTTGAAAATTATGTAATATTACTTTTAAATCAAAAGTCAAAATCTTGTATGCAGATAGTTTTAAAATAGTTTGTAACATATTAAATTAATTATAAAATCTCTTGATATTCATCAATTTAAAATAGTATTAATACGAACGATTTCATTAAAACTATTTATAAAATAGTTTTAAACTGTGGGGCACAACAGGTCCTTTAGGGCCTTGGCCTCAAACTACTACCGTATATAACTTGCTGTACGGCAATGTTTTTCAGCCTTTTTATACTCACGAACCGACGAACTATAAGAAAAATCTTTCTCGGACCGGGAAAATTCCGCCAAGTTAGAGGTTTATTTGATGTTCAAAGACTACCAGCACATTTTTAGATTCTAGGGAAACTATACAATAGCCTGGCACAATCTGGAAGTCTGAAAATAAAATGACATGTTCAGCTAGTAAGGTATGTCTCAGCGACCCCATAAGCAGAAAACATGTAGGTCAAAATATGTCAGACAGTTTCGAAATTCGTAACGAATTGAAACAAGGTGATGCATTGTCACCACTACTGTTTAACTTTGCGTTAGAATATGCAATTCTGAAAATAAAACAAGACAAAAAGGGACTAATATTGAATGGTTTGAATCAACTGATCGTATAGGCGGATGATGTAGGTTTAATAGGGATAGGGGACGATATAGATGAACTAGAAAGTACAGTAACACCGATGTCTTCGTAGAAGCGTGCGATGAGACAGGTTTACAGGTGAACCCAGAGAAAGCAAAATGTACGATAACAAGCCGAAACAAATAGGATGAAGGAAATAAATACATAATAATTAAGAATAAGATAAGTGGTAGAGCGTTGGCATAGCATTCGGGAGTTCGTGGGTTCGATACCAGCGACCGACCATCCTGACTGAGGTTTTCCCAGGGTTTTTCCTCAGTCATACCAGGCAAATGCTGGGATGACACGTTCAACATAGGCCCTGGCCGACACCTTTCTGAATCCTTTCCCCTCCTCTATCCCGGCCTGAGCCTTAGATGCCTAAAGGCCATAAATAAAATTCGAAACTTCGATGAATAAGATCACAGAGTATAAACAGTGTAAACTTGGGAAGTAATGGAGTATAATAAACATACTTAAATATATGTAACAAGCAAAAACGAGATCACGGAAGAAATAAAAAGTCGCTTAGTATCGGGGAACGCATGTTTCTACTCAGCCCAGAAACTCCTAACCTCGCGATTAATATCAAGAAAGTTGAAATTGAAAATATACAGAACTTTTATTCTGCCGGTAATATTTTACGGTTGCGAAAGTTGGAGTACGACCCTAGCAGATGAACATGAATTAAATGTGTTTGAAAATAAGCTCCTAAGAATGATGTACGGGTCGAAACAGGACGAGATGACTGGGGAATGGAGGAGACTTCATAATGAAGAGCTCGATTCACCCACCCGATGTAAGAATAATGAAATCACGACGGATGTCGCTCGGATGGGGAAAAAACGAAGATTATATTCTATCTTGGTTGGTAAGCCGGAGGGAAAGAGGCCGTGGGGAAGACCGAGACGTCGTTGAGATGACAATATTAGAAGAGATCTTCGACAGGTAGATGTTTAAGATGGAAACTGGCTTAATGTTGTCCAGGATAGAATCCAATGGCGAATGTTTGTTGCTGCGGCGATGAACTTGTGAGTTCCGTAAGCCATAGAGTTAGTTATATTTTAAACATATTTTTCAACCAGTTCTATATTCTTTGGCTACTAGGGAGTTTTAATTTTGCTTATTCTTCAGTTTCAAATAATATGTTTTAACCCAATTGCCAATTAATATAATCAGACTGAATTTATTTATTGATATAGCTTCAATACGTTACTAGTAGCAGAGAAATCTGTCACATAAAAAGGCCATACATTATATGTTAAGGTAAAGTGTTTAAAATTTAGCGTGGTACACTTGAAGAAAATCATTCAAGCTATTAGCTTGTTAGAAATGCTCTAATCTTGATATCATATGTAGATAATTTACATAACTTACGTTCAGAAATGATTTATTTAACCTCTCCGAATGAGACACGCGCGTGCAGATTATATCTGTCTCTTCTCGGAAAATGTCCTCTTCCCCATCTTGTATGTAACAGTAACACGCATAGTATAACTGTTAGTAAATCATGAGTACTAATCCGTTTATGTGTACGGACGTATTAAAGCCTGCATTATTATCTACGTTTACAACTGTTTGTATAGTCTCTAAAGGGTATAATTTTGGTGCATGTTTATTTGAAGTTTAAGAGGCATATACGAGGCGTTATCGAAAATTATATCTTTGTTTTTCTATGAGGAACCCTAAAACAAAGAAACGGCTATATTTAATTAAAAGTTGAAGGAAAATTTAAGAAAGAAAGAAATAAATTAATTGAAAAAGACATGTGATTTGAATAAAAATCGAATCAAATAGAAATTCTAAAAATCTTATTTTGGACTGGATAAATGGATAAGGATAAAAAGAAAAGGGGTTTTTGTACGAAAGCAAAGTTTCATAATCAGATCCGTAAACTGGTTTTGAAATAAAATAAAAACCTAGTTTTGATTTTACAAGATGAAAACACTAAAGAACTGTTTTAGTTTTTTTTTCCCTCTATTCCAGTATCGAGCACGGATCTGACGCTTCTAAACTGAGAACTTTGACACCATTCAAAGGCCGCAAAAGCTAACTAACTACCTCGATGACTTATATGAAAATCGCAAGTTCATCGCAGCGGTAACAAACTTTCGCCATTGAATTTTATTCTGGGGGAAAATCAAGATAGTTTTCATCACGTACATCTACCTCACAAAGATTATTCCTAATATTGTCCTCCTAACGACATCTCGGTCTTCATAACGGCCTCTTTCTCTCCGGTTTACCAATCACGTTCTTTCCCACATCCGAGCTACATGACCTGTCCATCTTAGCTGTCGAGATTTCATTATTCTTACAAAATCAGTTGAATCGTATACAGTGAATCGAGGTTTTCATTGTGCAGTCTCCTCCATTCTCCTGTTATATCATCCCATTTCGAACCGTATATCTTTCTCAAACCTTTCATTATATATACGAGGAATGATCGAGAAAAAGAATAAAAAGTTTGTTCTTATTTTCCTCATTCTCTTTTACAGATACCCGACTGAATTCATACTTTTGTGAGTGACCGTTGGTGTGGTTGGCAGCCCTCTAACATATGTGTGCGCAGTCGCTGAAGGCGAAAAAGCACTTGAAGTTGGCGATTAGCATGCATAGCGTACGTGAGGTGGTTCGATCTGTTATTCATTTTCTGTGGGCGAAGTACGTGTGCCGCCGGAGGAAATCCATCATGAATTAGTTGTTATATATGAAGAAAAAGGTCCCGGAGGGAAGAGAAGAAATTGGTGATTCAGAAGGTATCAATCGACCTCAAAGATCCAACACGGAGGACAACACTCGGCGAATCGATGACACGATTAAGAAGACTTTGCTTGAGCTGAGTACAAGACTAGGCAAGACAGAGAGATTATAGTGTGGTCTATCTCTATAACAGTTGCATGACGTATTGGGCATTTGGGAAATCACTGCACGATGAGAACCGACAGCATTAACTGCTAAGCACAAAAGTCAACGCATGGCCATTTGATTAACCAGTCTTCAACGCTATATCATGGAGGCAAATGCATTTCTGCAATGGATCGTGACCGGTGACCAAACATGGGTTCACCATTTCGCTGAATCCAAGCGTACATCGATGATTTCAAATCAATGAAATCTCCCGTGAAGAAGAAATTCAAGACTACTTTCTTTGGCGAGAAAGTGACGATAATGTCATGTCTTGACAACCATTCATGCCATCTCTACAGCGAAACATTGCCGCGACTAAGAAGAGCGATTCGGAAGAAGAAGCCCGGTCTTCTTACCAATAGAAGTTGTCCTGCTTCATGACAACGCAACTCCACATGCAGATGCGTCATACATGACGTCCTGGCAGGTTTCGGGTGGTATGTCCTAAAACATCCATCGTACAGCCTGGACCTCGTCCAAATGATTACCATCTTTCTTCTCCTCTGACTAAACGTCTCTGAGGTTCTCACTCAACAAGAGGGCCCAAGTTTCCAGGAGACAATCATCATGAACGTTGTGAAGCTCTGGGATGATTCTTTGAACCGGATGGATACAATAAAATCACGCCTCGAAATTGGAACATTCATCCTTTATCGAAGTCGGTTCAAAAGGAAAGAAATGGTTGAATATTTTCACATATTATGTCCATTTCTTGGTCTTCTAAACACAAACTATGTCAAGGTTTCTTATATGTGCTTCCCTTGAAAGTGACAAGATCTCGCAACGGAAACGATGGGAACGTTAAAAGCATGTGTATGAGATAGCGAATCATCCGGAAAAGAAGAAGAAAAAGTATGTAAAGAAATGAAGAAATAGAAGGAAAAAAAAAACCTTCATCCAGTCGCATGAGTTCACATGGGAAAATCCTTTTCATAGAACGGTGATTTGCACACGGTTCTCACGAGAGATTGCTTGCTATTATTATGATCTAAGTATAGAAAATGTTAGCTGATGGAAACAAGAAAAAAATACGTTTTGCAAAGGCAATTTGAGCTAAAAATAACTACAGTAAAAAAAAAAGAAAGAAGAAAAGAAAGGAAAAGCAAAATCGAGTAAAATATAATTACACTGGCGCTCATTATAGGTTCAGAATTTAAAACATGATGAAAATAATTTGATTGTACAAAGTAATTTAAGTTCTAATTATAAGTAAATGAGAATGGCAGATGTTTATTTAAAAAGTAGTTTTGAGTAAATAACAGCATATTTAAATGTTCAATTACTCACAAAAAAAAGTAGTTGAAAATTAAGCTGAATATGTGATAAGTGAAATGAGAATATATTATTATGGTTGCCGTATTTAAAAATAAAAATAAAGGGCAAGCTAGCCATACTTGCTACAGCTCCATGACGACGATAAAAATGAAATTACTCTGTAATAAATAACAACAACAACAACAAAAAAAAATGTTCTTACCGTTACATTGGTTTATTTCTGAGACGTGCCTGCTACTCCCTCATCACTGCTCCAATACTTCTTGTTGCTTCTCACTTGATGTATCAACTTATTCCATAAGTAATGTCGTATTTTTGTACTGTGAAGAAAAGAACTATGGAATACTACCGTTAGTCAGGAAAATAGTTTCCATCGGACAATAGTTTCCAACACTCTGCCACCTGTCAACCAGTTGTTGAATCCCCCGCTGAAAGAAGTCACCGCAAAGAACTGGGTCACTGTTCATCGCACGTCATCCTTGTTTTTCCGGACAGATGGTTTTGCAGGCTGCGAAAAAGACAGTAGTCCGTTGGTGCAAGATCTGGTGAAAACGTCGGGTCGTGGAGTTTCTTCCAGCCACATTCCTGGGTTTTAGCAAGGTTCTTCTTGCCATGTGTGGGGGGGGGGGGGGGAGAGGAAGTTATCACCGTGGATGAGAACACCCTTGCGATTAACCAGGACGTTTCTCCAACAATGCAGTACGTAGGCGTTCAAGCTGCTTCCAGTAGACATTGCATTGATGGTCTGGTTACGTGGCAAGAGCTGAAAATGGATTATCCCACGTATATCCCACCAAACACTCAACATCACATTGCAGGGGTGGAGATTCTGTTTGGCACAGTTCCTGCATCCCCCTCCATTAGGTACCCACTGCCGTTTGCGTGTAATGTTTTGGTATAGGATCCACTTTTCATATCCTGTCACCATTCTGTCCAGCAATGGCTCACGTCTGTGACGGGTTATCAGGGAGCTGCATATATCAACACGTTCCTGCTTTGATGAGGCGTTAACGCATGAGTAGTCCATTTTCCGACTTTCGGCACGTACTTAAGATCAGATGACGATGGACCATCGAATGGGTGACATGGTGTTCACTGGACAGTTTTTCCACAGTTTGGGTTGGATTTGCCTCCACCGCTGTTCGCAGGGCATCGTTGTCCAGCTGTACTGGTCTCCCCTCTCGTGGCTTTTTGGTGAACGAAACCCAAACATCTGGCACTTTCACACATCCACAGCATCCTGACCATATACGGAATTGATGTTTCGTGCCACTACGCTGGCTGGATGTTCCTGGTGAAATCTATACAGCATGACATGCTGTATGTTGTCCTCCGACACAGCCATGATAAAACACAAACCACACTTCCAAAACGTGGAGTAGACTATTCTCCTTCTACACACTACTCCACAATCAAGTGCCCTCTATGACTCAGCTATGGCACGTTCCGTCTACTTCACTATTCGCTCGTCAGATGGCGTCATAGCAGCGATCATCGCATATACGACATTACTTATGGGATAACCCGATAGAAGGGATGTGTCTTTCAGTGCTGTTCATATTGAAGCATTTCTGAAATTTACTTCTAATTAATTCAACTCTACATCGATTTCTATCGTCATTCCAATGTTCGTTCATGATAGTGAAAAAAAAATCGTTCGATTGATGCATTTGATCCAGGATTGCTTAAAATGATTGACTCAATGTGAAACAGATTTGGCATAATGGTTTTCTTGTAGATGTCTTTCTTTGTCTTATTCAGTACTACTTTAACGGTGTAAATTCTTCATAAAGATAAACAAAATAATGGCTGAGCAAAGCAATACGTTCTATTTAAAAACTAAAAAAGTGCAACAGTTTCACCAACTAACTTATCTACTACTTAACTTCATCAGACACACTCGTGAATTGTCATGTTAATTTTATTTTCCAGGTTCAGGATATGAACACATTCCTTTATATAAGAAAATTAGATATGTTGGCTCAGATTTATGAACTGAAGCTTCGATACGACACTGCTACACCGCTTCTATAAAGTTCTTGTCTATAGTTTTGGTTCTTCTGAAGACGAAGTTAGAAAAAATAATATCGCATGGCAAAAATGTAGAATACATACAAATACAGGATTTTTGCTATCCTTTATAGGGTTGGTAAAGGACACACAGAAATACGTGAAAATAAAGGAAATCCTTTAAAATAAAGAACGGTTGACAACCCTACATATTGTCCATAGATTTGATTGATGTGCTTGATATTTCAGTGGTAGAACAAGTGCCCCACGAGAGGGAAAACAGGGTTCGATCCTTTACCCCGTCAACTTTCGGGAACACGTTATTTGGAACCGTGATAAACTGGGCATGAAGACAGAAAATAACTATATCATATTATGTTCCCTAACTGGCATTAAAATGTTGAACTTCGCATATCTTTCAAGATAAAGCAAATTTTAAATACCTGTATATTGTTTAAATGATCTCGAGTTTATCTGACATTTCTCCCTGGAAACTCTTCATTAGTAGCTTAACGGTGTAGATCACCCCCGCCATCTTGATATGACCTTTCCATTGATTTACACGGGAATTGTTTTACTCATTTTATGAATCTCGGAAGCAGAATATTTAAGTTCTGCTTTCACACAATTTGTCTTCGTTGTTATTTTGACTCTTTTGTAGTTTTGGTTTGTAAAGTTTCTTTAAATATATGAGTATAATGTATTATTAATAGTGTGCTATATAAATCACAATTTGTTAACGGGAAATTATACTCTTCGTGTGTAAAATATTGCATTTCTATAAAATAGCATGAGTAAAAGAGAACATGACGATAAACTGGGGGAAAACAGAAGTTAAAAGTATGCTCCTGAAAGATATTAGACGAGTAAAACAATTCCCACGTAAATCAATGGAAAGTGCGTACCAAGATGGCGGGGGTGATCTACACCGTTAAGGTACTCTTCAAGTCAGGGGCTCGGCCGGAATTTTCGGTTGAAGTCAAAATTGGGAGTGCGTAAGTGCAGTTTTGCACGGTTTCTCCCGATTTGCGACTAAGTTACAACTGATTTAAACGACTACCCCATTTTATCATACCGGTTGGACAAAACGGGGCAAGGGGATTTTTCTGGTGCACAATACGATTTCCAGGAAAAATATAGGCTACTTAACGAAAACAGCAATGAAATAGGCTACTTAACTATATCCCTGTGTGGTAGAGAGATGAAGTTTCATTGGAAGAAAAAAAGCATTCTGGTTCGTTGGTTGTACACACTGCAATCGAGCAAAGTCACACCTTCTGGTTTAGTCTAACTTTCCCCTACTTAGATGAAGGTTCAGGGCGTTATCTTGTCCATCCATTTACGTGGAAGATCGAATAAATATCGGAAAAATAATCATCGCAATAATTTAGACCTATTTCCAGTCGACCGCAGTAGTCGTGTGGTCTGAGGCGCCAGAACAGGGTCTGCAAGGTTCTGGGTTCGAATCTTGGGTAGGTATGAATGTTTGCGGCTTAAAAAAATTAATACGTAGGCAAAAGAATGAAGACGGGTCGAAGTTATTAGTTACAATAAAAAGACAAAAAAAAAAAAATACTTAAGATCTACTTCCATCAAATTACTTAATAAATGTGGTAGTGAAAAGTTCGTAAGAGAATGTTACTTTTATTGTAACATTAAACAAAATACTGATTGCATTAAATATTTTACTTATGGACGAGAAAATACAAATAATCTTGTACAAACTGAAGGAATAATAATAATAAAAAATATATTGTTTGTGAAATCATAAGTACAGGTATTACGCAAGTGTCATTGTAATATTTAATGGGCGGAGAGCGAGCGAGAGAGAAGGTTGTGAAATATCTCCTTCCTTTTCCTAACTACAGATGATTATTGTCACGCAAGTACTGTTGTTGTCAATGTGCATTCCACATGTATTACGACGTGAAAAGATGGAAAGAGGTTAAAAGGGGACACATTCACACACACACACACACACACACACACACACACACAGAGAGAGAGAGAGAGAGAGAGAGAGAGAGAGAGAGAGAGAGAGAATTTAAACAATGGAAATATACCAACTCCGAGGGAAATTCCTTTTATTTTTATTAAAAGTTTTGGCCACTATAAAACGTAGTGGGGGAAATTCAAGACTTCCTATTTCTTCACTTTAAAATAGTTTGATATGCTCGCCCGTTGGTGAGTGGACAAATGGAAATAATGGAAAACTTAGCTTGCAGCAAAATTATACAAGTGTATGCTCCAACAACCTCACATCCGGAGGAGGAAATCGAAGACCTATACGAGGAGATACAGAAGATTTTGGATAGCAGCAAATCGCATTGCAAAATTGTAATGGGAGACTTCAATGCGAAAGTAGAAGCCAAGTAGAGCAGTGACACGAAAGTGGGAAACTTTGGATTTGGCAAAAGAAACAAGAGAGGAGAGAAGTTAGTGGAATTCTCAGAAGCCAACAGACTGTTCATTTCAAATACATTTTTCAAGAAGGCGCCCCAGAGGAAGTGGACATGGAAAGGCCCAAATGGGTCCAAAAACGAAATAGACTACGTTTTATCGAATAAGAGGGCAATTCTGCAAGGAGTGTCTGTTCTGAACAGTTTCATAGTCTTGAGTGATCATAGGATGGTGAGATGTAAGCTGAAACTAAATACTAGACTAGAGAGAAAGAAGCTTAGAGGAAAACCGCCACTTTTAGATCTGGAAAATCTAGGGAAAAACAGAGAGACATTCGAGATAGAACTAAGCAACAGATTTAGCGCTTTGGAAGAGTTAGAGGATGAAGAAGACATCAATAGCAGAAATAAAGTACTGACCGAGATAATAAGAGACACAGCCAAGGAAATAGCAAGCACCATAAAGAAAAGAGAGAGCAAAATCTCAGAAGAAACTAAACTCTTGATGAAGAAAAGAAGTGAAATGAAAGAAGAGGAAAATTACATAAAAATCATTGAATACAAAGAACTAAATAAAACCGTAAGGAAGAAAATAAGAGAGGATGTACGAAGATATAACGAAAATCTTGTTAGAAATACAATTGAGGAGGACAAGAGCCTGAAGAAAACAAAACAGCAGCTCATGATAGGGAAAAGGCAAATAATTGCATCTAAGAGACCAGACCGGACTTTAACACGAATTAAGGAAGAAATTATAAAAATATTTGAAAATTTCTACAAAGAACTGTACTACTCCGGAGAAGAGCTAGGAAATGAAGACTCAGAAGAAATTGATGTTGATGTCCCAGACGTAATGAAAGAAGAAGTGGATAAAGTACTTCGAGGGATGAAGAACGGAAAATCACCAGGAGAAGATGGACTCACAGCAGAGATGTTTAAATGGGGAGGTGAAAAGATGAAAGAGGAAGTTGCTAAATTATTCTCGATGTGCTTGAGGAAGAGAGAAATACCCAGAAGTTGGAACAATGCCGTTATCATTTTGTTGTACAAGAAAGGGGACAAAGAACGCGTCGAAAACTACAGAGCAATTAGTTTACTGTCAGTCCTATACAAAATGTTCACCAAAGTTATTTTAAATAGTATTGAACGGGACTTAGATTTTAACGAGGGAAGGGAACAAGCCGGATTTCGTCGTGGATTTAGCACAATGGACCACATACAAACATTGAATGAAGTTATGGAAAGGACTAATGAATATGAACTTCCA